>ML400813.1:0-46406 GCA_005239525.1 Nicotiana knightiana | reverse complement strand
CCCCCCCCTTCTCTCTCGATCGATGTATGCGTGTATGTATTTGAGGCTGCGAGCAACAACAAGCTAGTCGAGCCAGATATAATCCAGCGAGAAGTAAGTCACGTGCCAGCGTGTGTGCATTTGGACAACAGATTCCCAGCGATATTTTCCCTATTTGGTGGTCGCCTATTTAGATCGATCGACCCCAACAATTTTTTCAGACAATTCCAACGTCTTCCAGTTTTTTCGGCGAGCCTCTAGTGAGCTTAATTATTTCTGATAACCTCGAGGTTCTATCTTTCTTGCTCTGCTATATTATGTTATGCTTGTTTGTATTTTCTTGCTTGTTCTATATTATTGATTCGTATATTTAGTTAAAATTGCCTGCCTATAACCTTAGAATCGCCGCTTGCTAGTATTTTTATTGTTGTTTCTCTGCTAGTTAGGCACTGCTATTCTTTTGTAACTTCCCTGCTATCCTTTTAAATTGACTTCTAATTAGAGCCGTTAAGCTCTAGTCATTAGTCATCTCTTTATGACTCTTTGTCTGTACTGTGGTAGTGCTTACATAACATTCGTATAGTGGCAATGGTGAACAATGGTAGAGTAAGGTCATATCCTCGGGTGGGCCTGGGCTTGAGGGCAAGGGTGGTAAGGGTGCCTCTACGTTGAGGGTAGGGTCCTGGAACATAGGGACATTAACAGAGGAATCTGATGAATTAGCTACGATTTTCCATAAGAGAAAGATCAATATAGCTTGTGTCCAGGAGACTAGATGGGTGGGAACTAAGGTGTAGTATGTAAACGGGTTTGAATTGTGGTACTCAGGCGGCTGGAGTGGTAGGAACAAGTTAGGTATTTGGATTGATAGGGAATTCAGGGAGCTAGAGGCAGATGTTAGGCAGGTGAATGACAGCTGATGGCTATTAAGCTAGTTGTTGGAGGGCAGACCATTCGTATTATTAGTGCTTACTCACCTCAAGAGGGCTTGGACAATGAGGTCAAAAGAAACTTTTAGGAATACTTTCACAAAGTTGTGCGAGGGGTCCCACACTTTGACAAGCTACTCATAGGTGGAGATTTCAATGGACCTTGGCGACTTCTAGGGGTTATGACTAAGTGCATGGAGGCTCTAGTTTTAGAGATAGAAGCGAAGGAGGAAATTTGTTGCTAGATTTTGCTAAAGCTTTTGATTTAGTTATAGATAAATTATATTTTTAGAAGAGGGAGCAACATGTTGTCACCTTCCAAAGTACGGTGGGAAAGGCCCAGATCGATTAGCTTCTCTTCAGAAGGTGTAATAGAGGTTTCTCGATTAAAAGATTATTTCGAGCAAGAACATCGTGACTCAACATAGGATCTTGGTTATAGACTTGGAGATTAAGAAGAGGAGAAGTAAGAGGGTGGTATCTGGAAGTCCTAAGATCAAGTGGAGAACCTTGACTAAGGATTTAGCCTTATGGTTTGGGGAGACGTTGCAAGCAATAGGGTCCTGGAGGACTAGTGAGGAAAAGAATATTATGTGGATTTCGACAAAAAATTGCTTTGGTGTAACGACCCGACTGGTCATTTTGAGCTTTAGCATTTCGTTCGGTAGTTTAAGTCTTTCAATAGCTTCATGTGATGCATCATGACTTGCGTGTATAATTAGTTTTTATTGTATAATTGTCAGTTCGAAACATTAAGTTAGAAGAATTGAGGTTTGAATTTTGAGTATACAACCTTGGAATCCAGATTTGATGGTTTCAATAGGTCCACATGATGATTTTGGACTTACGCATATGTTCATATTTGAATTTTCATGTTCTAGAAAGTTTTTACCCTATTTGTTGAATATTGGCAATTTGGGGAACCAGAGAGTTCATAGGTTTTATCGGGAGTTGATTTTGGTGTTATCGGATACCTGTTGTAGTCTTGAGACCCTAGGTGGATTCATTCTGTTGATTGGAAGTTGTGTGCGAAGATTGGTAGTGATCCAGAATGCCTAAGTATGATTCAGACGAGTTCGACAAAGTTAGAATGTTTGAAGTTAGGAAATGATTTTTATCTTCAATTCTTGGTATTGATATTGTTTGTGGTGTTTAGAGCCTTTGGATAAGTTTGGATAATGTATTGGGCTTGTTTGTGTGATTGGACAGGGTCCTAGGAAGCTCAGGTGTGTTTCAAAATTATTCCATAGCATTTTAGTAGAATTTGACTAGTTCTTATTATGGTGCTTCGCACATCCACATGTGTGGTCCATGGTGCAGACTCGCTTATGTTAGGATTCATTCTCTTTTGCAAAGTGGAAGTGTTATGGGGACTTACCTCTTATGCGCCTGAGGGAACATATGTGTGAAAATATGAGTCTTCTATTGCGGAGCATGTGGAACAAATGTGAAGAAGCTTTTGCATGATTTTTTGTGCACCTGTGGTGTTGTAGATGCAGAGAATGATCTATAGATGTGGGGTTGGACAACTTCATCATGGTTTGTAGATGTGAGCAAGGGCTTGCAGACGCAAGGTCACACGTGCAACCTTTTTGTTTGCAAATGCAGAATAGCTGGCAAACTTTATAATTTCGAGGGTTAGCTCATTTTTCACTATTTTGAGTTTTGGAGCTCGGCTAAAGACAATATTTTGGGGGATTTTCATCACCACTTTAAGGGTAAGTGACTTTTACTTGATTTTGAAATATATCTTGTTTCTCCATGGATTACTACCCGAAGATCATGGAATTTGAAAGTGAAATTTGGAATTTTTGTCTACTTAAGAGAGTGTATTTTGGGGTTTTTAAAAAATTAAAACCACTACGCTTTGTACCTAAGGATATTTTTATAAATCGTAAACCAACAATTACACAATCAGAGGGGAACATGAACCTTACCTCCAAATCTATGGTGGATAATCAATTGACTGTCCAATAAAGGACCATCAATTGAATCTTGTATAGTAAGTGAAGTTAGAACTGTAAGATGGTACTATATGCCTATCCATATTGGGTAAGCATCTGGACCCCAAAAACAAGAGTGACCTAGGTCAACTGTGCAAAAATATGGAAAGACTCTTTCCAGTTACAAGACGAACTATATCTAGAGTTTGTACTAACTATCCCCAAATGAATGACAAAAAAAAATATACATCCAAGAATGGGGGTAAGTTCTATAACACCAAGATCCTATGTTCATCATAGCTTTAGCATTGCCAACAAGGAAATCCATGTTGAAGAGCAGCAAATAGATGTCCATAAGATGAAAAATAGTGAGTTGTCTGTGTTTGTTGTCCAAGACAGAAGAGATGGAGCACTGCATTGATGGCTTTAAGTTGCTGTTGTAGAGACTTTGATGTGCCCATATCTAGTTCTCACCAGTGTGTTCATCTGGCATGTGAACCTGAACACTGATGAGTCCATGAGATTTTGCTAAAATTATTGTCCTAATGTAGTGGTTTCTGCATGTATCAATGGTGTTTGACTATGATGTGTGGCTTTGTATTGCATGATCATAAGGGTAGGTACAAGAAATTTGAGGCACTCCAGACAGACTGAGCATCTGGGGTGATGATACCACACATTGAGAGTGCTTCAAAGTTCTATACCTAGCTACAGTACCTACAAAAAATAACATACCAAGTTATCATTAAAAGAGTACCATTGCCCCCTCTTCCTGGGAAGAAAGACAATGGCATTACATGCAGTGATCATGTGGATTATGGGAGCTAGTGAAGGTTGTAGCTAGGGAGAAGAGCAATGGTGTTGAAGGATGCATGGTGATTTGGTAGTGATTGATAGCCTTTATGGTTGTCTAATTGAGTTGATCCCCAGTTTAGAACATGGAGTTGCTGGTTTTTAGGCTCTCTATTATATTTTCGGTGAGGATCAGTGCGATAATTGGGAATTTCCATTTTTTTCTGCCCTGTTCAGAAAATAAGCATGGGCACATAATGTTGACTAGCAAGTTCCAACTGCATTGCTTTTGGGCATGGTAAGTTGTGTGTGCTTGAGGAGTGCCATTGTTTGCATCCTTGATTAACCCTCAGTGGAATGAGCATTGTAAATGCTAATACCACACATTGTACATGTAAAATAGAAAACAGAGTTAGTGAGATAACAATGTCTTTTCTTGTGCTCATGAGTGTGTATTCTCAGGTTCTGTGTATTCTGTGATTTTTGGGAAGAGAGGTATGTTGCTAGTGAGATGTAAGATGTGGGGTTGAGATGAAGATTTTGTGTTCTTGTTGGGATTTTGTGGTGACAATTGTGGGTGTGATGAGTTGAGTTTCATGGACTGAGTATCCACTAGATGTATCAAGTAGTTGCTCATCTGGCCAAGTGATGTAGTGAGGTGTGTATGCCCTTTGGCGAACCTGGTGGTTCTAATCTTTTTCATCTTTATTGTAGAAAGGCTTTTCTTAAAACACTAGCCTATTCTTAGCAGAATGTGCATCATGGATGCTAAAAGCACACACTTAGAAAAGGTCAATGAATTAAGTAAGCTACAACCTGCAAAATAGATGATAAAGTTAGTGATGAGGTCTTTTTCTGTATCCTTTTCCCAGTGGGTCTAAGCATATATCATTTATTGCATAAATATTCTCTTATAATTTATCCCCATAATTTAGACAATTAGGTCTGCTCCCCTAATTGCATTTCTGCCATCCATATCCATGTGAGGAGTTGGAGGCCAGGTGTCGTGGAACTCCTGCTCCTATTCTGTCTAAAGAAAGGGGTGCCCATCTTATCCAAATAGATTTGAACCCTTAAATTTCTTGGAAACTCAGTCATGTTGTGGTAGTGAGTCATGAAAGTTAAATTGTGACTGATTTTGGATAAATAATCTGCAGGAAAATTGGCTTCCTTGTAAACAGGTGAGCATCTGAACTCCTCACATTGTATACAAAGTGTCTTGAGGTTATGCAGACTAACTTCCAGGTTCCAAGAGGGATATGCTGAATTGTTGATCCATTGTATGAACATAGCAGAATCAGCTTCCAGGTGGATCTTATGAAAACCATTCCCCATACACCATTGCATTCTAATCATTGCTGCAGTTGTCTATGCTAGGTTATTGGTTCCTTAACCCGAAGGCTTATCTAAGGCATGAATGAATTGCCCTCAGAATCCCTGATAATGACTCCAGCTCCAATCTTGCTTGGGTTACAAAGTGCACTACTATCACTGTTGAGTTTGACAAAGCCATTCTCAGGTTTCTGCCATTTTACTTGTAGGATGTTGGTATGAAATTGCAGGTCTTCAACCAGAGGATAGAACTCACTCCATTCAAATGGCCAGGTGTTGGTATGGTACTTAATTCTGAGGAGAAGTTTGGTATCAGACTTAATGGAGAAAAGAACTCCGAACCTTGAGTATTTCTTTGATCCGTATTTGGAACTACACCTATTCTTCCATAAGTTCCAACATGTGATGGTATGAAGGGTGTCCAATAGTATTTTGTGTACCTCATTCATGCTTTTTTGAATCCACCATTTCATCAGGAGAAACTGAAGAGGGATGTCCTGTAGAGGAAAACCGGCTGGACTAGAAAAACCTTTCCAGATGGCTTTAGCAAAATGACCCCTGCTAAAGATGTGGTATACTCACTTTGCATATGGTTTGATGCAACAAACACATCTAGTGACAGTATGATGTCCAAAAGATATGATTGTATCATCAGTAGGCAGTTTGTTTCTGAGTGCTCTCTGGAGACAGAAAGACAATTTGAAAGAAATCTGTTTATGACATATCATCTCGTTCGTGAAGAGAACATGTTTCCTTTTCCTAATAATTGCCCAAGTAGAAGCACCTGTGAAGTTCCCTGAAGTAGTGGGAGTCCATGTTGGTTTGTATAGTTTATGAGGGATGAAGTTGACGAGAACTTCTCGGATTTCTGTGATTTTGTGTGATGGTGCACAAGTATTGAACATCTGAATGTTGCAGTTTCCTGCAAGCAAAAATTGAGATACTGGAATGTTGCTAGGTGTGTCCCCTAAACTTCTAGGATTTCTATGATTTTGTGAGATGGTGCACCAGTATTGAGCATCTGAATGTTCCAGCTTCCTGCAACCCAAAATTTAGATACTGGAATGTTGCCAGGTTTTCCTCCATTATTTCATAAATTTTCCAATGGACGTGTGCCTAACCAATTATCCTACCAGAAACTGGTTGTGCTAGAATGAAGCCTCCAAAAATGTGAGATTCAGCTTCCTTTTTATTGATCCTCATCTTTTTTTAGGTCTGAGATTGTACAGAGTTCCATTTCTTGGTTATTGGATGTGACCTCTTCCATTCCGGGAAATTTTCTCCCATGAAGCCCAATGATACATTTTTCTATCTTTGAACATACCCCATAAAAAGTTAGCAGCCATTATTTCAAAGCCATGTTGATATTGATTGTGAGGTGACAGTTACAACAAGGCCCCATATTGGGATACGTGAGATTTATTGTTGACATTTGATCTAATCAATGCTTAGGCTAGGATCTCCTCCTTGAGAGTCTGGTGATAACCCATGTTACATTGGCACAATGAATGGAGGCATATGGTAGGTGCCTAGTAAGAGGCTTATGCCAAGAACGCATACAATGTTGCGATGTGTATGTATGTGTATGTGTGATGATGCTGTAACATTTTGCAAGGCTTCTTTGGCCATCTTTTTCTTCAAATAGAACAACACTCAAGTATTCATTGTTGGCATCAGTTTGCAGTATCTTCTTACCGTCAGAAGGGATGTAGAGGGACTTGAAATTTTTAGAAATCTCCTGTTGATACCCAATTTTTTCACAAATTATTTTAAAATTTGTATATATACCCTCAAAGCCGCTCTTTACAATAACTGGTATTTTCCGAGATTTTTCATATTTTTATTAAATCCTTTTCAAATTTATTCAGTATTTTTATATCCAATATTTATCCATACATTGTATTATAAAGAACTTCAAAATATTTCCCAGTCAATATATCATTTTTAATCCTATTAGGATTTAAATATTTCACAAATCAGCCAATCTGGCATTATTTGACCATAATTACAATAACTTTGCAACTATGGCCTAATTGTACGTTTTATACCATCTAACTCAATAATTATTTCATTTTATATTTTTTATACCATCAATTACCTTAATTTCATTTATCTAGCATCAATTTAATTTTGTATGATTACTAGCTACTTTATTTAATTATTTATCTATTTTAAATGGGTGTTTAACAATTAGCCACATTTATTTAAATTCTAGCCTAATCCTAACCAAACCCATCAGAATTTAATGAACCCAATCCCATACCCAGCCCATACCAATTCCATACCCAGCCCAACCCCAGATCTATCTAAGCCGTTGATCACATTAGATCAACGTCCCAGATCCCACCTACCATAATTAAACCTAGACTTACCCCCTCCCCCTCCGACCCCGCATTTCCCAATCTCTCATTCTCTTTCTATCTCTCTGTGGTTCTCTCTAGAACCTTCCCTTATCTCTCCACCTCCGATGGAGTTTTTTCGTCTTCTCCGGCTAGTTCCCTCGACGGAAACCGTGTTCCTTCACTGTCTCTTGGTTATTGCTTCACCCTGCACCGGTCTAATGGCACCCTAAGGCCCTCAGTCGAGCCTGGAGTATTTCAGCTCCTACCTATGGTCTCTCATGCCATCTTCCGGCCTCCTCCGACCATCTGAGTAAGAGCCATGACTTTTCCGGCTAACGCTGGCGACATCTTTAAGGTTTTTCTTGTTTTTCAACTCTCTGAAACCCTAACTCCTGGTATTGTCCAATTTTCTTTTGGATCTGAGTTATATCTATGTATATTATGGGCTCTTTATTATTTTCCTTAAAGGTTTTCAGATTTCTCTAAAACAACGCTTCATCTTCAACTAGGGTTTCTTAACCCGTTTTAAAACGCTTTCTCTTCTAATTTCTGGTACTAACTTATGATTCTTAGTATATTTTAAATGTTTTATTAAGCACCCTCTCTTTACTCGAGTTAATTTGTTAAAAAAAACTCATTTTTAGGGTTCTGAGTTCGTCTTGGTTATTGTGTTTAGTTGATCTGTACGTTTCACATAAATATCCTACGATTCTGTGATTCTTGCTTATGTTTTCTTGTTAGGGTTTTTGTGTTCGATTATTCCCGACTATATCATGCTCTATACGAAACCCTAACTCATATTTGATACTGTTCTTCCTTATGGTCCTGATTCTAGTTTATTACCTGCTTATTCTCATAAGTGTCATGATAAATTAGTGTTATCTTCTCTAATTCCTTAGAACTGTGATATTGTGTATTTTTCCCTAGAACTCTTTACTAATTTTGCATATTTCTGTGACATTTGACTTATTTGATAACTGATTCCCTGTTATTTCGAGGGATTTCTTACTAATTTTCAGAATTATTTTCTACCTTCTGTTATGTATAAGTATGTTGTCAATTAATTATATACTTTCCCTAATTAATATATTCGGTACTTAGCCTTAATCACATACACTATTCTTTACCACTCTTTGTACGACTAAAATCAGTTTTTCAAATTAGTTATCTTTCCTTGTTTACTGTGGTATCCGTTTGAACTGTGACTCCTTAATTGTGGGTAGTACTTGTATTGATTGGATCTTAATTGTGTTTATTTCTATAATTATATACACTTTACTTGATTCCTTTTCTTTTGTTGCCACTACTTGTTACCACTTGATTCCTTAACTAAAGGAAGTCTGGATACTAAATTGATTCTAATTGATGATTATTTCTATAATTACTATTAAACTATTATATTTACCATATTCCTCTGCCTACTTTTCAAAATTATATATAGTTTATCCAAAAAAATCTCCCTCACAATTCAAAAGTCTTTATGCTCTCTCTTCTGTGCTAATTACTACTACTCTGAGTTAGCAGGCTGCAAGTTAAGGCTAGCTATTGTGCACTCTCTTACTTTTCTGTTTGTGTTATTGATTTCTTCACTTCATTGGTATGTCCTAATTTATATTTTAGTCTTCAAACCAACATTTTTCCTTACTGTTGTGATTCGGCATGCTTTTAACTTGCTTACTTATTTTTCAGCATATATCTAGGATCCTGAACTCCCCTTTGAATGTTAAAATTAGGCTTTATCTGTTTATGACCAACATGTTTTTGTACACTTAGAACCTACTTCTTACATGCCTATGACTGGTACATTAGTTTAACCATGGCCTTAGATGTTAATCTTACCTAGCACTATACTCCCTGATCCTCTAGACCCTTGGAAGTTTCCTGATTGCATGTCCGTGTTCTTATCAGCCTGCTGTATGTATGCCCTTACATGCTCTGTATTTTTCCCTAATCCCATTAACCCTGTTTGTATTTGTTGGACTATCCGTGGTCCTTTGTGATTCTAAGCTTCCATTTCCTTCTTCAAAAGCTGTTTTCTCACTTACTCTTTCCAAAAACTATTCCTTACTTAAATCCTTTTAAACAAAAGCACTCTCACACACACTCTTAGAAGTTTAAGTTCAGTCCCCTTCGTGTGAGAACTGCTTTGGGAACCCTTTGAGTACCCTCTGAACTCTGACACACAAGGCTGGCACTTCCACACTGCACATGTTTAATTCTTTGGCTATGTCTGGGTTTCAGCACTGCTCGGGAACCCTTAAGGTCCTTAGGGAACTCAGACACATCCGAATTTTGAAAAGGCTATGTAATACCATAAGGCAGTGAGGTTTGGAAGATCTGGGCCTAATTGAAGACTCCCTATAGAAGTAACTTCTTATTTTCCTTTATTTGTGTAATTCATAATTCCCTGGCCTGTAATAATTTGTGAACAACTCAGGGGATGGATAGTGAAAAGGGAGGGGTAGCTACGCATGCATTAGCTATTAAAGGGATAGAAATCATGCTATTAAACTTTTTTTCCTATATGTGCAATAGAGATCATGTTTAGGCCCATGTATTGAAATTCATGCATTAGAAATTATGCTATTACACTTTATTTCCTATATGTGCAATAGAGATCATGTTTAGGCCCATACGTTCATATTCATGCTTTAGAAATCATGTTTATTAGGTCTCATACCTACTGTTTTCAGCATGTTCACTTCTACTTAGAAAAATCCTGCTAATAAATGGTATTTTCTACTGTCATGTTCCACACTTCCATGTATTCTTAGAAATCTTGTCTTAGGCTAAACAACATTAAAATAAATTATCATTCTAACATCCTCTGAAACCATGATTAGTACTGAGCATTTAGAAATGATGCTTAGGAATTCTGCATACGCATCATTCTGCATCTCTATCTGTGCATTAGATATCATGTTATAGGGCCCTAATCATTCAACTACATTTAGTCTAATTGCTAAGGTATAAAAATTATAACCACCCACTCAGTTTTTCTCTAAACAATAGCCGGTAATGCTTCCGTGTTACGAACAATCTAGAACAATATGTTTAAGTAATAATTTGCAACAATTCCTTTAATAATTATGTTAATAAACACTGCCCCGCCTAGGAAATCCTTAGGTAACTATTTTTTTCAAAAATGAGAAATCTGTCTCTCTTGTGTGTGCTGCTTAACTCTAATAGGTATTTCTTTTAAATCAGTAGGCAAACTGATTAAGAGCATGTTTTCCTTGAGTTCAAGACAAGTTTGCCTATATGTTTATCTTCTGAATTCACCTAGATACCATGTCTTAGGATCTTAATTAATAAAACTGCCCTTATATGTGTTTGAGTCGTGCTAATTATATGCATTATCTGCGGAGGAAAATCTGAGCCTCCTATATGATCCTATGTGTTTCCATTGACTGCAATCCTATATGTTCCTTGCTTCTCACCTTAGAATCATACCCCTTTAAACCTGAGGGTCTACCTAGTACCTACCTTTTAGGATAATAGTCCTAACCTCATCCAGGACTGATAGGATGGGATGGGTAATAGCATGCAATAGAATACGTGAGCAATACGCGCTTTGATCACCTTTGTGGGGTGGGAGGGGTAGAATATGGATATGATGACCGGTGCGCTAATACCATGTGTAGCCCCTCTTCGAGGAGTGATTACCGGGTATTTCATTGATGTGGTCCATATTATTGTAAACCTAGGACATTTGTATACGATAATTCGTAATTAGTCCTACTGTTTTTCTAAGCACCCGTAGGGTTAAGACTTAATCCCTTCCTATTTGAGTCTTTACTTGTTATTTGCTATTTGTACAAATTCACGAAACCATTTGGCCGGAAACCACACTTGTAGATCCTGAGGGGTGCCTGACACCTTCCTCTTAGGATAATTTCAAGCCCTTACCCAAGTGTCTGGTTAACAACGTAGTTGTAATTGAACCCCTTAGGTACCCTAACGCATCGTTAAAATCGTTAGGTGGAAACTCTTCAAAATATGCAAACTCCTTTCCCAAAAGGAACAAGTTGTCCCCACAAATGTCATAAACCCGATCTTCGCGAGGAAAAAGGGTGCGCGATAGCATGGCGGCTTTGCTGGGGATTATAGGCTTTTACCATTTCAAATTGTTTCGTGAGTTTATGCCTTATTTTAAATACTTTCACCATTTCCCGTTCCCGTTGCATGTAGTAAATTGTTTACTTCGAGTATTTATTTCCAAACGTAACTGACATGTCTCTTTGTTTCCTTTTTGTAAATGCTTTAAATCATTATTACCATTTTTACCAATTTCTTTAACGTGCAAATACGTGACAACTTATTTTAATACTTATTGCATAAATCATGCTCAACATTCATATTCCACTCGTGCCAAGCAAAATACTATAGCAACGCTTGATGATTGGTTGCGTCTTTCCTATATTATCACCCACTAAATTCGGAAAGGCTTATTAGCAGTAAAACCACTCGATCAACGGTGCAGTCGACGGTTTTGCGCCTTTCCCCCTTGAGTTGTCCGCTCAAGGGTACCAGTATAAAACCCTATAGAAACCTTACTCTTTTGAACTATTGCATGCATCATGGTCAAACCTAGTCGAGCTAAAGTGTCATCCGCACGATAGCTTTCAATATAGCCTTATCCAAAAGTCCACCGGGTATCCCTAAACCCAAACGGACGCCCTCACGTTCTGTGCATTTATTTGGAGAACTAAATGCTTCCTGCTAATTATTGACGTGTAATAGTCGAGTGCAGTGGGGGTAAGGGCCTATTCTATTTGATTTGCAGAAAAAATGAGGCACGAAGTCCCCATGTTTGGCATGGTCTGCAACATCCACCAAAGGTTTCTAAGTTGGTGGGAGGATTTACACTCTAGCGACAACGCTATCGTCAGGAAACACTTGGGTGATCTACTATCTCTTCTAGAAATCATCCTAACAAAATGATAGTAGAGGCTGCTACCCTGTTCTGGGATCGTGAAAATCTATGTTCCGCTTTGGGAACATCGAAATGGAACTGTTGATAGAAGAGATAAGAGGGTTGGCTAACCTTGTATGGGAACTCCGGGGTTGCTGATGCCTGAGAACCGCACAAGCAAAAGTTTCCTCAAAATGATGGGTTAGAAAAAGGACGCGGAATTGGTATGTCTGGAGGATTCATACATTCCTTTTGACTACTTGTACGAACGGTATGGCTACAGAAAATCATACCGTACCTACCATGACGAGTTTGTTATCACCTCCCTGGGGCATGTTCATCGCCGAGTGTTCGTGTTTATGGTCTGCTTTTTGGGGTTGATCGTGTTCCCGATGAAGAAAGAAAGGATCCATACCAGGCTAGCCATGATAACTAAGACCATAATCAAAGGGTTGCAGAGATGTACCGGGCCTTAGAAAAATGTCAACAAGGAGCAAAGCATTTCGAAGGTTGCAATCTGTTACTCCAACTCTGGATCATAGAACATCTCCAAAAGGAGGAATATCGACAGGACATCCACCGCCGAATGTGGGATGACCACATTGCTTTCCATCACCCAATGCGAATGAACTATATCTCTGACATGTTCGCTAAACCTGAAGATGCTGAAGGATGGGTCGAGCTTCTTGATAACCTGACAGAAGAATGGGTTCAATGGATGTTCGAATGGTTTCAAACAGATGAGTTCATCATTCGATCTCGAGACGCATCATTTCTGGTACTGATTGGTCTAAGGGGGACATACCCTTACGTCCCTCTTCGAGTTATGAGGCAAGCAGAAAGGAAGAAAGTCATCCATAGGGTCAAGAAGATGAGCCATCTCCGAGCCGACTTTCAAAATAATGACAGTCCTCACAAGTGCCAAGCTCAGCACCTATGGCACTGCAAGGTTATACCTGAGAAAGACACCATCGAACCGGACAGGTATCACGCCGGTTATACCCCTTTCTATCTGGGCTGGTTAGAAGAAGATCTGGTTGGTCAGAGCAAGCCAAGGTACGTCCGAGGTCAAATGGTTGTAGATGAAAGGGATGAAGCACAAGTCAAGTTCAACCAGTTGCGTAAAAGGATCTGGGAAAATAAGGATGATCACCACAAGATATATGAGTCCAATAAAAGACTGATCGAGGAATGGAAGGACATGGCTATTAGTTCCAACAAGAGAATGGGATACTTGGAACGAGGTATAATCGATTTGGAAGAAAAGTTCATCAAAAGGGTTGAAGATTGTCAAAAGGTTGAGGGAGCTGCAGGGGGATACTTAGCCAGAACTTATCTGCTGCTGGGACTTCGCAAGCTGGGAAAGTTGTTATAAGAAAGTAGGAATGTCGAATCTGGGGAAGGTCCTTCTGGGACCAAGTAGATAGGAATGTCATTATTTTTCTAACAATGTAATAAGGCCAATGAGCATTAGTGATTTATTTTATTATTTGTCTGTCGCTTGGGATTTGTCTTTTTTATTATCAATAAAATGAGACATTTAGCATTTAAAGTTCTCCGAACTAATTTGTCGCTAGGCCTACCTCAGGCCCAAAGAGTCCCCCAACTTAGGACACGCTTTCATTTCCGCATTATGTGTTTAAATACTGCAATACACTTTTCATAATCCTCACTGACTTGGTTACCTTTTGTTTTTATTTTTCTTACTCCCCTCCCCTAAGGATAGTTCGTGCATTTTTGCATCATCAGCCTATCGCACCAGATCCAAGGGGCGTCCACCTACTCGTCCCCCTAGTCCTCCTAAGGGTAAAGACAAAGTCAAAAGTAAGATGGAAGAGTCCAGCGGCATCAGAAAGGAGAATGTGATTGAAAGGGTAGAGGCCACTGATGGCCGAGGTATTCAGGTCCTGCATGAGAACATGTCGCCACTTGAACAAAAATTACTGAAGTTTCAGGAAGAACTCGATCAAGTCCGGAATCTTGCCAACTTGTCATTTTCCCTCAACGTCCATGACGTCAACCTTCCAAATTCTCAAAACCCTGCACCTCTACAAAATATCCCAAGACAGTAAAATCATCCCGCACCCCATCATCACACCACTCCCCGAAAGAACCAAACTCTCCCGACACAGTACAATACTTGCCACACCGCAAATAGCACCCCGCTATTCATCCCAGAACCTCAAAACCCCACAAAAGACCATTTCCACACCTATAACAATCCCATCTATGTGGAAATCATGACCCACTCCACTCCGCCTATCCCACAGGCATCCGAGTCTGACCGAAAGGATTTACTTATCAGGAACCTGGCCGAGGAGCTTAAGAAACTGACCAACCGAGTTCAGGGTGTTGAAGGGACCAAGGGGATCGAAGGGTTGAATTATGAAGACCTTTGTATCCAACCTGATGTCGAACTGCCCGAGGGGTACAAACCTCCAAAGTTCTAAATGTTCGACGATACTGGTGATCTGAGAGTCCATCTGAGGACCTATTGTGACAAATTGATTGGCGTGGGAAAGGATGAAAGAATCCGCATAAAGCTGTTCATGAGGAGTTTGAAGGGAGATGCACTGTCTTGGTACATCAGCCAAGACCCCAAGAAATGGTCAAACTGGGTAAGCATTGCGTCTGATTTTATGGACAAGTTTAGATTCAACACAAAGAACGCACAAAGTGTATTCTACATTCAAATTTGAAGAAGAAGCCTACAAAAACCTTTCGCGAGTATGCTACTCGCTAGAGGTCCGAAGCCACTAAAGTCAGACCTGCTCTAGAGGAAGTACAGATGAGCAAGTTCTTTGTCCGGGCTCAGGACCCGCAGTATTATGAACGGTTAATGATGGTTGAGGGCCACAAGTTCTCTAACATCATCAATGTGGGTGAGCGGTTTGAATAAGGTAGTAAAAGCGGTATGGTCACAAATTTTGAAGCCTTGGAAGCCACTAACAAGGCTCTACGGTCCGGTGGGGTGTATAAGAAGAGAGATGTGGGAGCAGTACTGGTTGCACAAAGAACCAAGTCCCCGCATAGTCAGCTAGTCACGACGCGAGCATCAGTCTGAGGCATCCACCCAGCAAACTGGGGCGGAATTTTTAGGACCCTAAATATTCCGCATCGGAAGAAGTCGCAATGTCTCAAGCCGTGCCACGCCGCTGGTTCATCTAAAAGCTATTTTAGATTATATATTACACTCTTACAAAATCATGTATATTTATTTTTCTGAAACAGCTTGTTTAGTGAACGCTACCCCAATGATACAGATAATATCATAATGATCAAGGAAGCGAGCCAAGCATAGCCAGCGGGAATGCGAACAAACCTCCCCCCTTTACAAAACTCACGGTCTTTCTTTGGATGTAGGCACAAATTGCAAAAGCCCAAAACACACTATTCGTCGAAGGACAGATATTATTCGATAATATGACTCCCGAAACCGTTGCACATGCCAACACTTACCATCAGCAAGAAACAATGCTTCGTAAATTGCAATGCTCACAACGGTCATGATACTGCGATCCATTACCAGCTAAGAATTTCTATTGTCATTTATTTAATTCTTGCATAAGGCTACCTTTCTGCCTTCCGAGACTAAGCGTTGTGTCCATCTGCATCAGCATATTGCATAAGGCTACCTTTTTTCCTTCCGAGACTAAACGTTGTCTCCATCTGCATCTGCATATTGCATAAGGCTACCTTTCTGCCTGCCGAGACTAAACGATGTCTCCATCTGCATCAGCATATTGCATAAGGCTACTTTTCTCCCTTCCGAGACTAAACATTGTCTCCATCTGCATCCGCATATTGCATAAGGCTACCTTTCTGCCTTCCGAGACTAAACGGTTTCCCCATCTGAATCCGCATATTCCATAAGGCTACCTTTCTGCCTTCCGAGACTAAAAGTTGTCTCCATCTGCATCTGCATCTTGCATATGGCTACCTTTCTTCCTTCCGAGACTAAACACTGTCTCCATCTTCATCCGCATCTTGTATAAGGATACCTTTCTGTCTTCCGAGACTAAACGATGTCTCCATCTGCATCCGCATTTTGCATATGGCTACCTTTCTGCCTTCCGAGACTAAACGATGTCTCCATCTGCATCCGCATCTTACATATGGCTACCTTTTTGCCTTCCAAGACTAAACGTTGTCTCCATCTTCATCTGCATCTTGCATAAGGCTACCTTTCTTCCTTTCGAGACTAAACGCTGTCTCCATCTGCATCTGCATCTTACATATGGCTACCTTTCTGCCTTCCGAGACCAAACGCTGTCTCGATCTTCATATGCATCTTGCATAACGCTACCTTTCATGCTTCCGAGACTAAATGATGTCTCCATATGCATCTGCATCTTGCATAAGGCTACCCTTCTGCCTTCCGAGACTAAACGATGTCTCCATTTGCATCCGCATATTGCATAAGGCTACCTTTCAGCCTTCCGAGACCAAACGATGTCTCTATCTGCATCCGCATATTGCATGAGGCTACCTTTTTTGCTTTCCGAGACTAAACGATGTCTCCATCTGCATCTGCATGTTGCATAAGGATACCTTTCTACCTTCCGAGACTAAACACTCTCTCCATTTGCATCCGCATCTTGCCTATATCCGAGACTAAATGTTGTCTCCATTTGCATCCGCATATTGCATAAGGCTACCTTTCTTCCTTCCGAGGCTATCGTCGTTGCAGCAACAGTCGCTGAAGGATTTCCATTATCAATTGTCATTTCTCACTGTCAACAATAGAAGAGTTAAATTAATGTAAAAATCTGAACAGTAAAAAATACTATAAACAATAAACAATACGCATGATAAATAAAAACCAATGTTTTTATATATTGTTTCACAGAAAACGATGAATTTTTTTACGTTCTTCAAATTATTTTTCAGAATTTCAATACTCTGATAAAGTTTTTATATCTTCAAATCAGAATAGTAAAATTCAGAAGGAGTAGAAAACAATACAGGTTTTAATCACCACAAACAGAATACATAATATAATAATAGTAATTTCCTTAAGATTGTTAGTCAATCTGTATTGCTGTAAAAGCAATAAAGCATTAAACTTTCTGAAATAAAACCAGAAATAGAAAGTTAGTAGAAAATTTTAATGATATAAATTCTGAAAAACAGTATATGAATAAATCGAGTTCACTAAATGCACAATGTGTCCTTAAGAAAATTATTCCCTTCAAGTACCCGTGGTGTTGGAATATTATCCTCCCATGATAGAATGATTTAATTCACCAGCGTGTTGGCACTAAAAACGCTTATGTAGTAGCGAACAACTCGAAGGCTGTGAAACACACTGGAAAAATATTGTGTAGAAGAAGAAGAAGATAATCAGAAAATTTAGTAAGTAAAAATTATGGGATTCAAGCCATATTTATAGACCATTTTGCACTGATTCTAGAAAGGTTGCAAACCTTTTCAGAACAGCCATAGCTGTTGGAACAAGAGGTAATATTACGGGAAAATTAAAAAACAAATTTAAAATAATCCGGGAGAGAAAAACAGACCAGACCGGACCGGACCGGGTCGCGGGTCATACGTTATTCCGGATTCAACTTTCATTAATTAATTAAATAATTTGTAAGGAATTTTGTCCAAAAAAATTAACCAATCAATCTTTGACCAAAAGCGAAGGCGAAGGAAAGCCGAGCGAGCGGCGACGACGGTGCGAGACTTGCCATCTTCTTAACTCTTTAAGAGATAGAAGAAGAGCAATTGAATATATGCTCATAAAAAGTCTTTTCTTCCTCAAATATTTCATTTTCCCTCCATTTTCCATTCACTCACTTTAAGTTACACTAAATTTAAAATTAAGCTCTACCAAGCTTAAATCCCAACAATCATATCGGTACTCATATTGTGATAAAACGTTGCATAATGAAACTTCATATTTAACATTCGAACACGAAATACTTAATTAATTAAGGTTTCGATTTTTTTTTTTCAAATTTATTCGATTCTCTGTGCTTGTTGGAATGAGTGCTCTTATTTACTTGATAATTTCTTCTTGAATGTTTGGCTTCTAAAATAAGTCTATTACTCTCCCTTCTAAGTGATATATCTTATATGCAGATTAATTTAGGATTTGGAATCATTCATTAAGAAATTATTTAAATTCATCTTGGAGCTGAAGTTTTGGTCGAAGAAAAAAGATGAAATTCTAATTTTGCCTAATTTACGAGTTCAAGATTCACCAATGCAAATGTTTTACCAAATATCAACCTAATTTTTAATCCTAAAAAGCCTTTGTATCTAACAAAAGAGTTTGTATTTCATTTATATAAATGCAAACCAATAACGATTGAAATATTTTTAATTGTATGCTAAATAGTAGTTAGAAAATCAAACTTATGTAATATACTTTTATTTTTTTCCCTTTAAACTCCTTTATTCTTTATTAGTTAGAACAAACTTATAAGCTTTTGTTTACCTCAAAATACGAGTAATAATTAAATTTGTACTGTGGTTATAAGGATATGCGATCTAATTAATGTTAATTGGTAAATGACTATGTAAATAAATGATTAAACGATTTATATGGATCAAACCCGTATAGTTGCTAGTTGTTAGCCTCAATTTGGATTAGACTCGAGAACGGTTTGCCAAGAACAATAATAACATCAATGATAATATGAAAAACTCAAATACGAAGAGTTAAAAGTAAATAAAAGAGTGTTTGTATTCAACAGTATGCATAAGAGCTTGAATGTGATGATAATCATGATAATGAATGAATTACAAATGAATAGGGTTCCTCTTTATATAGTAGAGGAATCCTAAATAAGGAATGATTCGAATTGCGGAAATAAAGTACATGATTGGAATTATTAACCGCTAATAGCTCTACTGGCTCCGAAATTCTCGCTGGGATCGATGGTCGATTGCGGATATCTCGTGATTCCGTTACTGTAGTGTCGATTTAAGCCGGTCACGATATCTCAACCACCAAATTTACTGGGTCTGAACTCACTTTGATCCTAATTTATAGTCCCCGCGTTTCATAGAATAAAAAGATAAGAAATGATTTGAGCCTCGATTTTCTTTGTACCTCGATCATGATGTCATTCTTATGATGTAAGAAACAGATGTGACCGAAATGTCCCGTCGGTTCGGTCCCCAAGAACCACAAATGCATGTCAGCCGTTGGTCGGCCACTAGTGGCACTAAACTGTCGTTTTGAACCTATAAATACCAGCTCTTTAATAGATTCAAAATTTTACTTTTCTTTGATCACAAACTGATGAGCTCACAAACCCGTTTTGTTTCCTTCTCACCATCGTTCATCACACCACCATTGCTCCTACCGGAACGGCCGGCCCTATACCCTCTATTTTGCTCTCAACTCGTATACAAAATGGCAAAGAACTCCATACAGTACCACAAAAGGAGAAAGATCCATCTTCTTCTTCTCAACATGTAGCCGATAAAACACCGGTAGAATCGGTTGTACACCAATAGGTAGCCGGCTCCTGCATCCTCATAACCGACTTTAAGGTCGATAACCCCTCGTCGGTGCTGGGTCGATGTGAGCACATGTCGATGTATGTGTGTTAAATTACCAAGGGCCATCTCAATGCCATGAAAGCATATTACAGATGGGGCCCGGAGGTGGTGGTGCAAATTCTTTTGTCTGAAGAGAGAATCACCACTCATGTGAAGGGGTTCTTGAGTGTGTACACTTATTCGTTCACATTGGGTCCAGTCGACTCCGTGATCTTCGACTTCAATAAGAGGTACAAGGTTACGCTTGGTCAACTGCACCCCTCGCTTTGGCGCATAGTAATCACGATGCGCTACTAATCCAACGAGGCCGGGGATTTGAAATCACATTGGACTATCACATGCGGTTATACAGATCTCGACTTAATCGAGGGTTGATCAGGCTTAACTGTCGAGAAAATAAATCTTTATTCTTGAATATCGACGAAGAAGAAGATCGGGGCTGGATGAGTTGATTCATACGGGTGAGGACCTGTGATATAATACCAGAAGACAAGATGTTGTTCCCTGAGGAGTGGAGAGCCAAATGTGAGTATCCTTTGTTGTTTTGGTTCAATGTCCTAGTAGATTTTACTTGGCGTTTTTCTTTGACTATGCAACCGACCCTTGGATGCCCGAGGCGGTGCCTGACTTTGAAGATTGGATACATAGGCTGGCTCCACCTCAACCCGAGCTGAACGAGTATGGAGGGATTTGTGTAACTGCAAGTGGGAAGCCAAAAACCACAGCAAGGTCCCTTCTCATGTATTCCAAAGTAACCATCCCCTCTTTTCCCATTGTTAATATCCAGTTTATGTAGGTTTGATAGAACACGTCATCATGAGGCCCTCGAGCAAAGGTGGCAAAGTCAAATCCCTAGCCCCAGGGCAAGGAATGAACAAGAAAAGGAAAGACACCTCTCAATTCGAGGTCTCTAAGCCCAAGCCTCGAAGGGTGAGGAGAAAAGAAGTCAGCCTCACGACGGATACAGTCCAAATGTTGAGGGACCAGGACGAGGAAGAGGAGGAAGAAAAATCCTCGGCTTTGCTATCTTGTCCCCAAAAAGTCACCGAGGATGCCACGCTTCCTGAATTGTTGCCCGTTCGAGACCAGGAATGTCAGTCAGAGCGCTCTGAGTGATTTTTTCGGGGCCATGATAATAGGTCAAACGTCATCCATGTCGGTATTTTCCGAAGGGGTGATCAGCGATGCCCAAATGCTGAAGACCCTGAAATTGGCGGAGTCTCCAGCGCTGCTGATCCTTTTCAAGATTGCTTCGTCGGGATCGCTGATGCCTCCAACATCACCGATACTTCGATGCTTATGGAGCAGGCCAGACGCCTTTTCTCTAAGGTAAGTGTTCGTTGACTTTTGGTCTTTCCTTCTTATAATTTATTTTTCTAACACTCGTTCTTTTCCTCTGTATAGGCTTCTACCAAATTCTGCTCTGACCTTAGTTAGTGTGAAGCCGAACTGTTGAGGGTCTCGGGAGAGAGGGACGTTCTGAAGGGTCTTTGTTGCAAAAAAGGCGAGGTTATAAAGAACCTTCAAGCGAAACTAGCCAAGGTGCATGAAGAGGATGCTGAGCTGGACAAGCAGGTAACTGCCTTGTTGATAAAGTATGGGGTCGACCTAACTGTGGAACTTAACTCTTCAAAATCTCAGATGCAGTAGAAGGCGGAGAAGATCGGTCTCCTTCGGGCGGAGGTCGACCAGCTCAATACCGATTGTGATCGGTGGAAAGCCAATATGGACCGCCTTATTGTTGAAAAAGAAATATCTTTGGACAAGTTATTTTTGGCAGAGGTCTAGCTCCTAGATCTCAAATAAAGGGGATCTTCTCAGGCAAAAATGGTCGAAGAGCTCGAAGCCGGGCCTGGCGAGGCTAAGGCTGGAATTGAAAAGACATAAGCCAGGGTAGAAAAACCATAGTGCAGTACCGGGCTGATACCGTGGCAGTTCAAGCCCTGCTAAGGGAGGCTTCCCATCGGGATAAATGGCGCATTGAATTGGCTAAGTGCTGATCCCGGAGGGAAACCTTGAAGAATGTTCAATCTCAAGGTGTTAACCTTTCCGAAGAGATTGTCCGGGCCAAAGAGCTCGAGGCAGAGGCTAGGTAGCTCGTCTCTTTAGATGATGATGATGACGACGATGGGTCTGGTAGTGGAGAAGATTGTGGGGAGGTTTCTGAAGAAGATGCCCCTGAATAAGTTGTTCTGGGAGAAGCTGATGTCGAGGGGGCTAGCCTTGATAATAACTAGGTTTTAGCTTTTTTCTTCCTTTTCTTTTGTAAGGCCCTGGTTGGCCTTTTTTACATATATGTACAAATTTTCCTTGATGTCTCTGTGTCCTTGTATGTTTAACTGTATTCGGACCATGAGATCGGCCCTTGGGCTCTTTCATATCGTCCCTTAAGCTCTTTCAGGTTGGGCCAATTTGGCCTCTAAAAGTGGCTATAATTTTTCTCTCTTCGGCTAAAAGACTTAGTGAAAATTTCTTATGCCTTAGCATATATTTTTTATACCCATTGGCTTTTTAGAGGGTTTGACAATCGACCCTAGGTTTTCTTAACCTATTTGTGTTGAGATGATTTAACATCTCGAAGGTTGATGTTATCGAAGCGTTTGAATTATTTGGGGTTGATTTTATCGAAGCCCTTTGCTTTGCCGAGGGTAGCCTTATTTAACCGATTTTTCTAAGTATTTGAAGGCCTTTATGTCATGGCAGAAGTCGGACGTCTCTGAGCCGCATAATTTCGGCCGAGCCTTTTTATATGACCGTAGTCTTTAATATGACTGTAGCCTTCAGGTATGCCTCTTGGATTTATTTCCCGATAACATATTGAACTTGTTTGAAATATTAGTCCCCGAGTGTGATGGCCTTGGCCTTTATATTGGGGGTGCCTCCTTGAGGTATTATAACTTCGAACATTAGATAGTTCGGGTAACTAGTCCCCGAGTTCTTAAGGTATGCTTGCTCTCGGCCCTTGAGCCATTTTTCACGACTGTTAGTTTTGTGCAATAGATCATAAGTATACGACTTGAATAATAGAAATTCTACTTCGACCACGAGAGGTTTGGGAAAAGAGAGAAATTATTTGTATTATTCATACATGCATACATGTTTTGTTATCGGGGCTCGGCTATTATACATGGACACGGTCCATTGGACCGTTTTGCCCATTACAAAACTTCTCCTATCGAGACCCATTTACATAACATCCGAGATTGATGTCCCCCAGTATTCAAGGTTGATTGCAAAGAAGCCTTGGATATTGTTGAATCATCCCCAGGTAGCACATGGTTGTTGCCTCGTTAAAAACCTCGCCGGAAAAACCCATTTGGGATAAAAATCGATCTAAGGGAAAAAAGTGCAATGCGTACTAAATTAGTCTCTCTCGATTTATGGGGATGGGTACCTGCAATAAATTAGTTTCTTATATTTGAGTAAATGAAAAAGGATAGATCTGTACCTTAGCAATAATATCGCTTGAGAAGTGATATGTTCCAATTGTTTGACAATGGTTCACCGTCCATTGTTCCGAGCTTGTATGACCCATTTCTGCCTATGTCGAGAATCTGATAGGGTCCTTCCCAGTTAGGAATGACTTTTCCTTCATTAGGGTCTCAAGTATTGATGGTGATTTTCGTTAGGACAAAGTCACCGACTTGGAAGTGTCGAATATTGGTTCTTCTGTTATAGTATCTCTCGGTTCGTTATTTTTGGGCGGCCATTCGAATGAGCGCCGCTTCTCATCTCTCATCCAATAATTTGAGGCTGGTATTCATTGCCTCGCGGTTCGAATCTTCCGTTCCATGTCAAAATCTGGCGCTGGGCTCTCCGACTTCAACAAGTATTAAGTCTTTGGATCCGTATACCAAAGAAAACGGGGTTGCCCCGGTGCTGGATTTCAATGTCGTTCTATACTTCCATAGAACCTCGAGCAACTTTTTTCTCCACTTCCCTTTGGCTTCATTTAGCCTTTTATTCAAATTTTGGATGATAGTTTTATTGTTGACTCGGCCTGTCTGTTTCCACTAGGGTGATATAGCGTCGATAATATCCTCTTTGTTTTGTGGTCTTAGAGGAATTTTGTTAACTTACTTCCGATGAAATGTTTGCCATTATCATACACTATCTCAGCAGGTGTCCCGAATCGACGCGCAATGTGATCCCATAAGAAGCCGATCACTTCTTCTTCCGTAACTTTTTTGAAGGCCTGTGCTTCTACCCTTTTATAGAAATACTCAGTCATAAACAATATGAATCTAGCTATACCTGAGGCCGATTGTATAGGTCCAACGATATCCATTCCCTATTTCATGAATCACCACGGGGATAGGACCGAGTGAAGTTGTTCACCGGGCTGGTGAGTCATCAGTGCTACCTTTGATATTTGTTGCATTTTTGAACGAACTCCTTAGCATCCTTCTCCATGCTATCCCAATAGTATCATGCTTTGATGACCTTTCGAACTAGTGACTCGGCGCCAAAAAGGTTTCCACGAGTGCCTTCATGGATTTCTCGTAAAACATAATCGGTATCCCTCGGCCTAAGACATACGGACAATGGACCATCGAACGACCTTCTATATAACGTTTCATCCTCTTCCAATGTGAACCGAGCTACCTTAGTTCATAGGGTCCTTGATTCCTTGGGGTCCTAGGGTAGTTTCTCTTTTTTCAAGTATTCGACATACTTACTCCTCCAATCCCAGGTTAAGCTTGTAGAATTTATTTCAGCGCGCCCTTCCTCGATTACGGACATCGAGAGCTGGATGGCAGTCACCAAGCTAATTTCATCTTCATCGACCAACGATCCCAAGTTGGAAAGTTCATCGACATTAGTATGTTGTAGAGTTCATTCATTGAAGCGGTGCAAAGTGATCTGCAACTTGTCTAAATATCTTTTCATCCTATCTTCTCGTACTTCAAAGGTGTCGTTTACCTGGTTAACTACCAGCAGGGAGTCGCATTTAGCTTCAAGGACTTCCGCTCCCAAGTTCTTAGCTAGTTCAAGACCTGCAATCATAGCATCATACTCGGCCTCATTGTTAGTTAGTTTAGCAGTTTTAATCGACTGTCTAATAACATTACTATATGTGGTTTTAAAATAATACCAAGTCCGAACCCTTTCACGTTCGAGGCTCCGTCCGTGAATAGGGTCCATACCCCCGATGATCTCCCTATTTAAGTAGTAGTTCCTTTCCACCTTGGGTACGAGGGTTAGCAAAAAATCTACCACGAAGTATGCTAATGTTTGAGACTTGATGGCCGTTCGGGGATGATACTCAATATCGTAACCTCCAACTTCTACGGCCCATTTGGCCAATCGGAACGACAGCTCGGGCTTATAAATATAATTTGAAGGGGATATGTGGTAATGACACATATAGGATGACACTGAAAATATGGCTTTAGTTTTCTAGATGCGCTTATTAGTGCAAGTGCTAATTTCTCTTGGTGCGGATATCTTGTTTCATCATCTCCTAATGTTCGACTTACGTAGTAAACTAGAAACTTCGTACCTTGTTAATCTCAGACTAGCACTCCACTTACCGCTATCTCGAACACCGCCAAATATAAATATAGCTTCTCATCTGCCTTCGGGGTGTGGAGCAAAGCTGGGCTCGATAGGTACCGTTTCAACTCCTCCAATGCTTGCTGACATTCCGGAGTTCATGTAAAGTTGTTTTTATTTTTAAGCAAGGAGAAGAACTTGTGACCCCGATCTGATGACCTCAAAATGATTCGGCCCAGGGAAGGTATTCGTCCGGTCAGCCTCTGAACGGCCTTCACGCTATCCACGACAGAAATGTCCTCGATGGATCTGATTTTGTCAGGGTTAATCTCGATCCCACGATTTGACACCCTGAAGCCGAGGAATTTACCCGAGCCGACCCCGAAGGCACACTTTTTGGGGTTGAGTTTCATGTCATACATCCTCAAGATTTCGAATGTCTCCTGCAAATAGGTTAAATGGTCTTCTGCACGCATTGACTTAACTAAAATGTCGTCAATGTAAAGTTTCATTGATTTCCCTATCTATTTTTCGAACATCTTGTTAACTAGGCGTTGATATGTAGCTTCCGCATTTTTCAACCCAAAGGACATTACATTGTAGCAGTAAATTCCATACTTAGTGATAAAAGAAGGTTTTTCTTGGTTTTTTGGGTCCATCTGAATTCGGTTGTACCCAGAATAGGAGTCGAGAATAGTAAGTATCTGGTGGGCAGCCATGGCATCGATCATTCAATTGATGTTAGGCAAAGGAAAAGAGTCTTTTGGACATGCCTTATTTAGGTCCTTAAAATATACACACATTCCAAGAGTGCTCTCCTTTTTGGGGACAACGACTACATTGGCTAACCAATCGAGATATTTAACTTCCCGAATGGAACCTATTTTAAGGAGTTTATTTACCTCTTCCTTTATGAAGGTGTGATTCACATCGGACTGAGGCCTCATTTTCTACTTTATTAGTCTGAACATGGGATCCATGCTCAACCGATGAGTTGTAATCTCGGGCGGGATTCCTGTCATATCTAAATGCGACCACGCAAAGCAATTCATGTTATCAATAAGAAATTGAATCAGTTTTTTCCTAAGTTCAGGGGTTAACCACGTTCACATGTATACCTTGCATTCGGTAGATACTCAATGAGTATCACATGTTCCAGCTCTTCGAGCATTGACTTAGCTGCATCCAATTCTTGGGGAACGATAAAATTTTGAGTAGTAAGAAAATCCTCTTCGTCGTCTTCGATTACCAGCTCATCAACTTCGGTCGAGGCTGGTGGTGGTGATTTCTCTTTGGTTGCTTACTTATCTTTGATGCTCGACTTTTCTGAGGTCGAGGATGCTGGTATCAGTGTCACCTCATCGATTGCAAATGTCTCATTTGCAGCGTGTTGTTCCCCATAAATTCTTTTTACCCCATCCAGTGTCGGGATCTTCATTATTTGGTGAAGAGTCGATGGTACGGCCCTCATGTTATGGATCCACGTCCTTCTAGCTGTGCATTATACCTCGTGTCACCTTCGATGACGTGAAATTTTATGTCCAGGATGGTCCCGACTACGTTCACTGTTAGGATTACTTCTCCCTTTGTTGTTTTGCTAGCCATGTTGAAGCCGTTTAGGACTCGAGATGCGGGCTCAATCTGATCATGTAGGACGAGCTGTTCTACGACCCTCGACATGATTATGTTTGTCGAGCTACCTGGATCCAAAAGAACACATTTAACTTGAATTTTATTTAGCAAGATAGAAATTACCAGGGAGTCGTTGTGTTGTTGGGAAAGGCCTTCTGTCTCCTCGTTGTTGAAATTAAGGATGCCTTAGGGAATATAATCTCGGGTCCATGTTTCCCTCATAATTGATACTTTGTTGCGTTTGAAGACAGGTATTTGCGGGACGTCGACTCCACCGACGATCATGTGGATAATGTGCTGAGGATTTTCTTCCTCATTCTTTCTATTGGCGTCTCTCTCCCTAAAGTGATCTTTGGCTCTGTTGCTGAGGAATTTCTGGAGATGGCCCTCATTGAATAACCGAGCCACTTCCTCTCTCAAGTGTCTGCAGTCTATGGTCCTGTGGCAATGTGTGCCATGGTATTTGCACATCAAGTTAGGATTTCTCTGAGAAGGGTCGGTTTGTATTTGTCTTGGCCACCTAGTGTCTTTAATCCTTCCAATGTCCAATACGATACGCGACGCATCGACGCTGAAATTGTAGTCCAATAATCGAGGTGCTTCTGTGCGATCCGCGTACTTGTCGAATCTAGTCTTTCTCATGAGTTCCCGAGGATTATGTCCTCAGTCGCCCCTTTGATTTTTGGGGGTGGAATTACGTCCCATATCGTTTCTTATTCTGTCTGCGACATATGGCTGATATCGATCTTTGGTTGGTCTTGATTCTATGTCGAAATCCCTTTGGTTCTTCCTGTCGACCGGTTCGGGTGCAGTGAACCCGAGGGGGCTCCCAGTTGGTCATCCTCAACTCTAATCTTTGACTTGTATCAGTTGTGGACATCTGCCTAAGTCACAACCTGGTATTCTATCAAATTTTGTTTCAGTTGACGTGAGGTGATCGAACTCCTCTCGTTTAATCCCTGTGTGAAAGCATGAATAGCCCACTCGTCCGTAACCGGTACCAACTCCATATGTTCCATTTGGAATCTAGATACAAATTCTCGTAGCATCTCGTTTTCCCTATGCTTCACCTTCAAGAGTCCTGACTTTCTCGTTGCAACCTTTATGGCTCCAGTGTGTGCCTTTACCAACGAATCTGTCAATATGGCGAACGAATCGATAGAGTTCGGTGGCAAGTTATGATACCAAATCATAGCTCCCTTGGAGAGGGTCTCCCCAAATTTCTTCAGCAATATTGACTCGATTTCATTATCTTCCAAATCATTTCCTTTAACTGCACACATATAAGAGGTAAACTGCTCATTGAGGTCCGAAGTCCCGTTGTATTTTGGTATATCGGGCATCCTGAATTTCTTCGGTATGGGCTTTGGAGCTGCACTTGGAGGGAATGGTGTTTGTACAAATTTTTTGGAGTCCACTCCCTTTAAGATTGGTGGTGCCCCCAGAATCTGATCAACTCGTGAGTTATAGGTTTCAAACTTCTTATTGTTAGTTTCAATCTTCTTTTCCCTCGACTCTATCCTCTTAGTAAGCTCCTCGAACACTTTCATTATTGTAGGATCGATCGTCAAATTATTTTCACCTGATCTTTCAGGCACTCGCTCGGTACAACGAGTAGCCTCTTGCTCGACCCCATTCGGAGCCTTGTGCTGATTCTGCAACTAGGCAACAACGTTCTGTTGGGCTTGTAGTATTTCAAATATGACATGGAGACTAACACATTCGTCTCCCCTGCCTTGGGTACCTCGACCGTCAGTCCAACCCTCTTTGCGTACGCTTCAATCGGGATATACGACTAAACCTGCATTCAAAGCAATGTGTGTACTGACATCGATCGGGTTGGCGGGTAGCGCTCATTCGAGACCAGCTTGTGGAACCTCAACTCCTGGAGTGACAACATTATCATTCTCCCCGTGGAGTCCCAGGCCGTTGTCACCATGTGTAGCTTTGTTTTGTGAGTTTGGCATGATTTGTCCTGAAAACAAAATCTTTGACAAGAAACAAGTGTAAAATAGTGTGTTATACCAGAATTAATGCTGAAAAAACACTATTATCCTTATCCCCACGGTGGGCGCCAAATTGTTTATCTGGAAATATGACTAACAATTAAATTTTTAATGTGGTTAAAAGGTTACGCAATCTAGTTCAATGTTAGTTGGTAAATGACTAAGTAAATAAATGAATCAAACGATTTCTATGGATCGAACCTGTATAGCTGCAAGTTGTCAGCCTCGATCTGGATTAGACTCGAGAACGGTTTGCCAAGAACAATAAGAACAACAATGATAATATGAACAACTCAAATACGAAGAGTTACCAGTAAATAAAAGAGTGTTTGTATTCAGTAGTGTGCATAAGATCTTGAATGTGATGATAATTATGATGATGGATGAATTACAAACGAATAGGGTTCGTCTTTATATAGTAGAGAAATCCTAAATAAGGAATTATTCTAATTGCGTAAGTAAAGTACATGATTGGCATTATTAATCTGTCACGCCACCAAACCCTAACTGGCCGTTATGGCGCCTATCGTGATACTAGGCTAGCCAATTCACTGAAAGTAACATAATGATTTCACATTTAATACATCAAATATCCGAATTTTCATAATAATTATGTTTCTTAAGTATTGAAAAACTATAAAAAATGATTAGAACATCTAAACACAGCCCCAACATCTGGAGTCAACCGTCATGAGCATTTAAGAAGTGATACAGTCAACTACAAATTCTCTACTACAATAAGTCTTGGAATTAAAGTAAAATGACAGAGTAGGAAGGAGAAATAGTAGGTTGCGGACGCCAAGCAGCTACCTCGTAATCTCCGAACAATGCTCCAAATTGGGTGGCTCAACTATCGCTCTGCCCCGATACCTGAATCTGCATGAAAGGTGCAGGGAGTAACGTGAGTACGCAACCTCAGTAAGTAACCAAAGTTTCTAAAAACTTGAGTGCGGTGACGAGCGTTTAAACTTTATAGTTTCATAAAAATAAGTACCAGTAAATGTAATAGATCAAGTCAAGACTCCACATTTACCAATGATTTCACATAACTCCAGTAGTCTCATAAAAATATCAACCACTCTGGCACAAATTTTTCTCACAAATAAAGCCTCTCGGGTAAGCCTCTTAGTCACTTGTGACTCTACTCTCATAAGTCAATGCTCACACTCAACACTCTCACTCATCAGGTACCATATAATAACTGTTTGTTGATACCCAATTTTTTCTCAAATTATTTTTTAATTTGCATATACACCTTCAAAATCAGGCTTTCATAGCAATTGGTATTTTTATATAATTTTCCCATATTTTTATTAATTTATCCAGTATTTATTTCTAATAATCAATTACAAAATTACATTACAAATTATTTCAAAAAGATTTCTTGACTTAATGTATTATTTTTGGTCCTATTAAGACAAAAATACTTCACAACAAGCCAAATTGGCACTCATTGGTCGTAGTTGCAACAACTTTGCAATTATAGCCTAATCATGTGTTTTATGCTATGTTTTTCTAGTAATTAGTCATTTATATTTTTAAAATACTAATTAATCATTTTAATTTAATTTACTAAGTATCAATTTCATCTTTACAATTATCAGCTATTTTATAAATTATTTTAATTAATTTTAGTTTGATATTTAACAATTAGACCTTTTTATTTAAATTCTAGACTAAATTAATTTTGGTTCATAACCTAATTAAATTAGCCAGATCCCCCAAGCCCAATACAATATCCTACCCGACCCAACCCCAAACCAATCTGAGTCGTTGATCAAATTAGATCAACGACCCAGATTTTTGTTACCATAATTAAACTTACCTAACCCCCCTGACCCCTCTCATTCTCACCGTCTCTCATCTCTCTACTCTCTCTCTCTCTAGTCTCTTCTAGTGACTTCCTGTCTCTTCATGTTCCGATGGATCTCTTCATCTTCTCTGGCCATCCCTTCGCAGGAGACCTTGAAACCTTCACTACCCTCCTGCCTCCTATGGTTCCCTCACGCTGGTGTTTGCCATCTCTAAGGACTTCAAGAGACCTGGGTTGAATCCTCCTACCTCCTGGACCTGTGCTAATCACCCTCCGGCTACCTCCAGCTGTTCAAGCAAGGTCTATGACCTTTGGGGGTTAAACTAGCAACGTTTGAGGTTTTTCTTTATCTCTCTAGTTTCTCTTTGAAACCCTAAATGTTTAAAACTCTTCCGATTCTTTATATCTAGGATAGATATGTATATGTTTTGAGCTATTTCGTTATTTCCCTCAAAAGCTCTATGATTTTCTCTAAAACGACTCTTCGTTTTCAACTAGGGTTTCATGACTCCGCTTTAAAATAATTTTCCTGTGATGTTTTCAGTATTATCCTAGGGTATTTACTATGTTTTAGTAATTTATTTGATTTTTCCTCTCTTATCCGAATTATTATCTGAATTTGTCTTTAATATTGTTTGCATATGTATGAGCTTTATGATTGCATGATGTTTTACCCTCTATTGTTCTTTCCTTGCTGTCATGTTTGTCTTGTTGTTTGCCCTATAAGTTCATGAGAATCCTTGATTTCACATGCTTTTACTATTAGGGTTTCAGACCTCTTGCCTGTGATTTATTCGATTCATGTTAAATTCCTTTGGTTGTTGTTACTCCTGTTTGAATCCCTGATTCTATGTAGTTTTAGTTTGTTAGGGTTCCTGATTTATTATTTTGAATCCCTGCTTCCTTGTTATTTGAGACCATACTGATTAATTTCCGACCTTAGTCCATTTTTTACCTTATTACATGATTTATTTGTTGTTAATTTATTCCTATTCCCTTAATTAGAGTTTGTGAACATAGCCTCTATTGTATGTTTGTACTGATTTGAAATTGTTTCCTTATATGTCATATGCATGTCACATAAGGGAACTTTCCTTATTTGTTGTTTGCCGTTTGAACTCAATCCCTTCAATTAAGGGATACCGATACTGATTGTGTACTGATTGATGCTCAGTCCCTAATTACTGGTTTATTTTGATTTCCAGCCTTATTCACTACTGGGTTTCAAAAACTACATATACAAACTACTCTTTCATTAACAAATAGCGAACATAGACCTTGTTCTATTCTCTCTTGCTCTCACACACACAATCTACTATTCTTCTCTTGATTATTTAAAGTCTCCATAACGACATGTTTCTGTGGTTATTACGGTGCATCTTGCTTCTAGTTTCCTTTTACTTATGGTTATGTTGTCCTACTTGCAACTAGTTTCACATATTATGTTTTTTGGTTCTGGGTATCTCATCCCTTGTAGCCTCAACATGAAATCCCTAAGATATTATAATTGCCTTGTATGTTATTTAACATGTGTTTCTTAAACCTATGTGTAATTATGTCCTACCCCCTCCCAACACTCCCTCTAATTTGATTCTGTGATCCGTTTTCAACCATGATTGATCCTATAGTCTAGGTATCTCTGACTCTATGACCATGTCTAACTACTATTCCTAAGTTGGTGTCCCACTGCTTGTAACCAATTTTAAGGCTTCTGCCTAATTTGTGTCCATCATGTTGTGTGCTCTATGTGTCCCCAATTCCCATTGTCCCTGCGTGAAATCTATGTTTGAATTTGGTGAACCTGTGCGAGTTGTTTGCCGCTTTTCCAAAGATGCTTACATTATATTCAAGTAGTTTCATTATTGATTAAAACCTTTTCAGAAAACTTCTTTATTGACTCAATCAATCAAACAATATTTTATGTCAAAACCTTTTCAAATCTATCTACTACACTTCACTTGATTCCTCGACCTTTAAGTTCTGTCCCCTCAGTGTGAGCACTGCTTTGGGACCTTGAGTTCCCTCTAAACTCTAACAAACTGAGGCTAGTATCTCCACACTGCACATGTTTAACTCCTGGTTACTAAGTTTGGGTGTGAGCATTGTCCGGGAGCCCTTGAGGTCCTTAGGGAACTTTGACACACCCGGACTGTGAAAAGGATATGAATACCATATGGCACAAGGTTTGGAGGATTTGGGCCTGAGTGAAGGCTCCCTATCGAATAACTTCTTATTCTACTTTGCTTATGTAATTCATCATTCCTGGCTTGTAATAATATGTAAACAACTCATGGGGGATGGATAGTGAAATAGGAGGGGTAACTATGCATGCTTAGTTATTACAAGGGTAGAACCATGTTTTAAGATTTATTTCTTATCTGCACAATAGAAATCACGTGTAGCTTTACATCCATGCATTAAAAAATCTTGCTCTTTAGGTCCAATGTACACTGTGTCAACATCTTGTTTCAGTACTATCATTCATCACTTAGAAAATCTATGATAGGGTAAATAACGTTAATAATTGGTATCTTCTGCACTCATGTTTCATATTTCTATGCGCACTTAGAAATCTTGTCCCTAAGATAACACTAAGGAGTTGTACTCTTGCTATTCCTGAAATGGTGCATAATGTTGTGATTCTATGTTCATTTAGAAATCCTACTTAGGTTATTATGCATCATTCTACATTAGATATCATGCTATAGGATCGTACTCATTTAACTGCACTTAGTCTAAATATATATATCTAAAACAGTCCCCTGTTTTAAACAACTGGTAATTTGTCCTTGCAAATCTTCAACACCTAGAATTTCATGTTATTAGCTATAAACAACCTAGAGTTGTTAACAAATCTGAATAACTGTTGCATGTAATCCTACACCTAGTCAAACCTTAGGTAATCAACTTAAAAAAATAAAACCAGAAATGTCCTTTGTCATTAGTGTTCAACTGTCAGCATGCTTAAAACCAATAGGAAAGTCTTATTAATACTCTCTCTCTGAGTTATGCAATAAACCTGTCTTTGTTATTATCACTTAGACACCATGCGTAGGATCTGAATTTTGACCTTAATTGTGTATGAGACATGTTGTTTATGTGCACTGTTTGGGAAGGTCTGTGAGCCCTTTCCTGTTTATGTGCTACCCCCTTATCTGAAGTTCTACTTGTTTATTATATGTCACCTTAGCATTTTCACCTTTAAAACCTGAGGGTCTGCCTAGCACCTTCTTTAGGATAAGAGCCCTAATTTCTTCCGAGACTGATAGGAAGGGACGGGTAACAACATGCAATAGAGGTCGAGACCAACACTCGATTTAGTTGCTTTCATGGGGTGGGAAAGGGTATAATATGGATATGATGACCGGTGCGCTAATTCCACGTGTAGCCCCTCTTCGAGGAGTGATTATCGGGTATTGCATTGATGTGATCCACATTATTATAAACCTAGGATACCCTTTCATATGCTTAGATTGTAATCCTTTCAAAAGCTAATATTCATTATTATTTGCTTAAGACTTAAATCCCCTCTCATTTGAGCTTTTATTTGTTTGTTTACTAAGTCGTACAAATTCACATAAACCATTTGGCCGGAAACCACACTTGTGGATCCTGGGGGGTGCCTAACACCTTCCCTTAGGATAACTTCAACCCCTTACTCAATCTTTAGTTAGTAACATATTTGTAATTGAACCCCTTAGGTGCCCTAACGCACCGTTAAAATCGTTAGGTGGCGACCTTTCTAAATATGCAAATCCATTTCCCAAAAGGAACGAGTTGTCTCAACCAATGTTATAAACCCTTTTCAACTGGGCCCCGAAATGAGTGCTCGGCGAAAAAGGGGGGCGCGATAGCATGGCGAATCTGCTGGGGATATCTAGGCTTTTACAGTTTCAAATTGTTTCGTGAATTTGTGCCTTTATTTTTGTTTAAATACTTGTACCCTTTCATCTTCCCTTTACATGCAATTAATTTTTTACTTCAGGTATTTACTTTTCCTCAAAGACGAAATTGACATGTCTCTTTGTTTTCTTTTGTAACTGCTTTAAATCATTACTGTTATTTTTACCGCTTTCTTTAACGTGCAAATACGCGCAACTTGTTTTAATACTTATTATTGCATAATCATGCTCAACATTCATACTCCACTCGTACCAAACAAAATACTATAGCAACGCTTTATGAGTGGTTGCGCTCTTCCTATGTTATTACCCACTAAATTCGGAAAGGCTTATTTGCGGTAAAACTAGTCGATCAGCGGTGCAGTCGACGGTTCCGTTCCTTTCCCCCTTGATGTCCACTCAAGGATACCGGTATAAACCCCATAGAAACCTTACTTTGTTGCATTTTTTCATGCATCATGGTCAGACCTAGTCGAGTTAAAGTGTCGTCCGCATGATAGCTTTTAAGATAGCCTTATCCAAAGTCCACCGGGTTTCCCTAAACCGAAACGGATGCCCTCACGTTCTGTGCATTTAGTTGGAGAACTAAATGCTTACTGCTAATTATTGTCGTTAAATAGCCGAGTTCGGTGGGGGTAAGGGCCTACCTTTATTTTCTTTGTAGGAAAATAAGGCAAGAAGTCCCCAGATTCGGCATGGTCTCCAATATCCACCCAAGACTGTTGAGTTGGTGGGAGGATCTGCACTCTAGTGACAAAGTTATCATCAGGAAACACTTGGGTAACCTACCATGTCTCCTGGAAATCCAGCCTAACAAAATGATAATAGAGGTTGCTACCCTGTTCTGGGACCGTGAAAGGTCCGTGTTCCGCTTTGGGAACATCGAAATGACGCCTTTGATAGAAGAGATAGGAGGGCTGGCTAACCTAGTATGGGAAACTCCAGGGTTGTTGATGCCTGAGAACCGCACAGGCAAAAGTTTCCTCAAAATGATGGGCCTGAAAAAGGATGCAAAATTGGTATGTTGGAGGATTCGTACATTTCTTTTTAACTAATTCTACGAAAGGTATGGCTACAGCAAATCATACCGTACCTACCATGACGAGTTTTCTATCACCTCTCTAGGACACGTCCATCACCGAGTGTTCGTGTTTATGGTTTGCGTTTTGGGTTTGATCGTGTTCCCGATGAAGAAGGAAAAGATATATACCAGGCTAGCCATGGTAACTAAGACCATAATAGAAGGGGTAGATGGGCAAGACTTCAGCATTGTGCCCATGATCGTTGCAGACATATATCGGGCCTTAGAAAGGTGTCAACAAGGAGCAAAGAATTTCGAAGGTTGCAATTTATTACTTCAACTGTGGCTCATGGAACATCTTCAAAGAGGCGAATACCGACAAGACATTCACCGTAGAATGTGGGACGACCACATCGCTTTCCATCACCTAAAGCGAATGAATTATATCCCCGACATATTCGCTCAGCCTGAAAATGCCGAGGGATGGGTTGAGATTTTTGATAACTTTATTGAAGAGCAGGTTCAATGGATGTTTTAATGGTTTCCGACGGATGAGTTCATCATTCGATCTCGAGACGCATCATTTCTGATACTGATTGGTCTAAGGGGGGCATACCCTTACGTCCCTCTTCGAGTTATGAGGCATGCAGGTAGGAAGCAAGTCATACCTAGGGTCGATAAGATGAGCCATCTTCGAGCCGACTTTCAAAATAATGACAGTCCTCACAAGTGTCAAGCTCAACCCCTGTGGCACTGCTAGATTATACTTGAGAAAGACACCATCGAGCCAGACAGGTATCATGCCGGTTGTACCCCTTTCTATCTTGGTTGGTTAGGAAAGGATTTGGGTGGCCAAAGCAAGTCGGGGTACGTGCGAGGTCACAGGGTTATAGATGAAAGGGCCGAGGCACAAGTCAAATACAACAAAATGTGCAAAAGGATCCGCGAATATGAGGATGATCACCACAAGATACATGAGTACAACAAGAAATTGATCTAGGAACGGAAGGACATGACTATCAGCTCCAACAAGAGGCTGGGGTACTTGGAACGAGGAAACAGTCGAGAATTGTCAAAAGACTGAGAGAGCTGAAAGAGGATACCTAGCAAGAACCTACCTATTTCTTGGACTTTGCGAGCTGGGAAAACTGTCCAAGGAAAGCAAGAATGTTCGAGTCTGGGGAAGGTCCTTCTGGGACCAAGTAGATAGGAGTGTGTTTATTTTTCTCTATCAATGTAATAAGGCCAATGGCCATTAGTGACTTTTATTTTTCGTCTATCGTTTTGGGATTTGTCTACTTTTCTTATCAATAAAATGAGGCATTTAGCATTTTAAGTTCTCAAAATCAATTTGTAGCTACGCCTACCTCGGCCACAAAGAGGTTCCCAACTTAGGACGCGCTTTACATTTCCGCATTATATGTTTAAATACCGTAACATTCTTTTTAATAATCCTCACTGACTTGGTTACCTTTTGTTTTTATTTTTTTTCTTACTCCCCTCCCCAAAGGTTAGTTTGTGCATTATGGCATCATCAGCCTATCGCACAAGATCCAAAGGCCCTCCACCTACTCCTCTGCCTAGTCCTCCTAAGGGCAAAGAAAAAGGAAAAAGTAAGATGGAAGAGTCCAGCGGCACCACAAAGGAGAATATGATTGAACGGGTAGAGGCCACTAATGGCCGAGGTATTCAGGCCCTGTATGAAAGCATGCTACCACTTGAACAAAAATTGCTGAAATTTCAGGAAGAACTCGATCAAGTCCGGAATCTAGCCAATCTGTCATTTTCCCTCAACGTCCCTGACGTCAACCTTCCAAATGCTCAAAACCCCGCACCTCCATAAAATAGCCCAAGACAGCAAAATCATCCAGCACCTCACCATGACGCTACTCCCCCAAAGAACCAAACTCTCCCGACGCAGTGCAATGCTTGCCACACCTCAAATAACACTCTACTACTCATCCCAATTCTTCTCCTTGGGTTATGAAATAATTCAATAGCTCCGGGATCCCTCACTGCATTCCAAGGCAAGATCCTACTAAATCCTACTATTCCTGATATTCCTACTGGATTTGAGCAACTCGAGTATGAACACTGTATCGGTATGCCCCTCTCTTTGGTTTAGGATGGATCCGGACTGGAAGCGAAAATACCGTAAAAATGGCTTCTTTCATTGTCTCCGCTGGATTCTTTTGTAATAGCTTGATGAGCTGAACCAACAAGAGATATTACGTTCTACCTTCTGCTTCGAGCCCGGCCGAGAGTGAGCTTCCCGATAGTCTCTTCCTTCCTAGAAACAGAGCTCTAACTATCCCGTCCCGTCTCCTTACTCGAGATATCTGAGATAGCTCCGTAAACTAATAACTTATTAATAGACGAGCCCATTATCCTGCAGAACCTTCAAACCCCACAAAGGCCCATTTCGACACATATAACTGTTACACCCCGTAAATTTCAACTTTGAAATTACTAGTTCGTAATAGCTTTGAGAATTTGTTCATTTACTTCTGAACTATAGCTTCTACTATCCATCAAAATGACATACGTGTTGATACTATTAATTTGATTAAATGCAAGTATGCTTTTGTTAGTTAAAATAATAATAATAATAATAATAATAATACTAAATAAATAAATAAAAAAAATTAATTTGTTTTGTACTAGACAAGGGCAATTGCAGCCGTCATTAATCAAATGCGAAAAATATTTGATATCTTTCAATATTATGTTCGTAGTTGCACTATCAACAAGAAGTATATACCTATAAAATGATTGCAGACATATTTAGGTTAAAACTATCGCTTTCTTTGTCAAATAAGATTTATATTAGATATATGTAATCAATAAGAAGATAAGCTAAGACGATATCATGTAGTAAATAAAGTATACATACAAATTTAGAAAACAGTACATAACTAAGCCTAATACTGTTAGATATTATGTTAATGTGGTATTTCTTTTAAGTGGAGTATTTTAGTAAAAGTTTTATAAGTATAATTTTGGATAGTTACCATTATTACTATATTCGGATATGGTATTTATTTTGAGTAGAAAATTTATTGTAGAATTTAAAAAATTAATATATTTGCATAGTTATTAATATTACTACTTTTGGATATGCTTTAAATTATACACTTATATAATATGAGAGAGTTTATGTGATTTTCTTTATTGTAAAGATAGAAATTATATTTTTTCACAAGAAAAGAAGGTTATCTTTTTACCATTTTAAGAATTAAGCATACGAGAATTTTTACTCTTTATAAGAGATTAGATAAATTATAAGTTGAGAAAATATATGTATTTTTACATGGATATTTTAACAAAAATAATAGTGTATGTATTTATTTTATGAGATACCATATGACCATGATAATATGATGTATAAAGTGTATTAAAAATAAGTAAAATTTTAAGTAATTTGAAACAATTCTTAATTATGCGGATAATTGGTTAGTTATCGGGTAACGAGACAATACCTAATTACCTAATAAGTGGATAAAGATTAAACTTTCCCTACCCTTCCCCAACGTGGCAGCAACACGTTATATTTATTAAGTGACTCTTAACTTATTAGGTTAGGTGGCAACTAGAGGTTCATTTCTGAAAAAGATGATTGAGAAATTCTTGCGTTACTAAAATGGGTAGTACTGTGCTTAAAATAAGTTATCTCATGAATCAGACTTTGTGTTTAGCTGTTAGCTTCTTAGTCATGGCATTACAGCTTTCTTCCTATTGTCTTAAATATGAAATTGATGGCTAATATTTATTTGGGTCATACATGTTTTCAATGTGTGCAAGTCATTTGTGAAAGAAATTTCTACGTAAAAAGAAGAGTTAAAAGAAGATCCATTTGCGATCATCTCTGCTTTTTCTTTATTGGACCTTAAGAAAGGGATGGTCCAAAATTGATTGTTTAAGCTTTGAACATGTTCATGAGGTTTTCCCTAAGATCTATTTCATTTCTATGTTCTAATGGTTAAGTGGAGCAAAGTGTGTGTGATAGATGATTAATGTATTTGAGAGACTATTAAAATCAAAATGAGCATGTTGGGTGATTTTGGGTTTGGCATGTCTGGATTGTGTTTTGAAGGTCCGTAGCGTACTTAGGCTTGAAATGGTGAATGACAAATTTTTGGAGATTTGGACTGGTAGTGGAAATTTTGATACCGGGGTCGCATATCGATTCCGGAAGTTGGAGTAGGTCCACAATGTTTAATATGACTTATGTGCAAGACCAACTGATCGCTCTTTGCCCGTGTAGATTTTTTCTCAAGAATATTATACGAATTTTTTCCTACTCCAGGTATGTTAAGGCTATCCCTTCTTTCTTTTGACATGGTCCAAATTATACGGAAGAAACGAGCAAACTCATGATTTTCATAAATTATTCTATTCATAGAAATACCAGGGGTGTCTATATTCTTAATTCTCCATGTCAATTATTATTATCTTATGTTCATGGGTCTCGAAATTATGTAGGTTGGTAAAGTATATTTCATGATATTAATCAGGGGCATAATGGTCTTATGATGTACCGAGAGATTTTATTGATGTATTTCATATGTATTTCATGCATTTACATATCCTCATTGACTCATGACCAGATGGCGTTATATATGCGTATATATGTAAATATATGTATATGGGATATGGGAAAAGGTTACGGCGTTATATACGCACCACCACATGATTAGCTGGTATATGATGATGATGTTGCCCACAGTGGCTGGAATATGATTAAAACGACGTTATATACGTGTATATATATGTATATTCAAACGGCGTTATATACGCGTATATATGTATGTATATATATGTATATGGGATATGGGAAAGGTTATGGCGTTATATACGCGCCACCACCTGATCAGCTGGTATACGTTGATGATTTGTCCACAGTGGCCGAGATGATATGATGGGATGCCCTCAAAGGCTTGATGATGTTACATACAGACCTATGAATTAAATGACATTCATATGCATATGCATGACACTATAAATATTTCATGATTTACAGAGCTATCCAGACTTACAGGTTGAGTCATTTACTCCATGTTTCTTCCATGTCCTTTATATATTGATTTACATACCTTTTATACTCAGTACATTATTCGTACTGACGTCCTTTTGTTGGGGACGCTGCATTCGTGCCTGCAGGTATAGATAATCAGTTTGACGAGCCCTCATAGTACACGGGATTGGCTTCAGCGAAGGATCGATAAGACTCCACCTCATTCGGAGTGTAGCCGAGTCTATGTGTCATCATGTCAGATGTTTTGTACAGACTTATGGGTAGGCCGGTACACTGTCCCATTTGATATCAAATAATCTTAGAGGCGTTGTAGACAAAGGTTCATTTTGTATAGTATGTCAGAGGCCTTTCCGACCCATATGTATTCATGTTTTAAGAATGATAGTTTATTTATACAGTGTTGCCCACTTATAGTTATGCATTACGAGTTGTGACCATGTTGGCCCATGATAGTCACAAAGAAAATAAATAAGTTACAAAGTGGTTCACTCGGGCCAATGCGGCACCGGGTGCCATCCACGCCTCCCCAGGTTCGAGGCGTGACAAAGTGGTATCAGAGCAGGTCGTGTCCTAGGGAGACTACAAAGTTGTGCCTAGTAGAGTCTCACTTATGGGTGTGTTGCGCGCCACATTTATAATTGAGATGCTATAGGGCATTTAGGAAATGTTGCTCTTCTTTTGTTTCCAGATCGTGCATAGAGCTAAATCGTAAGAAGTCAATATAAATTTTTCACCGAGTTTTATATGCACTAGAGGTGCTATCACGATAGATCTTTAATGCGTAAATGTAATTTCAACTTATGTGGAAGGGAGGTTATGAAAAAAATAGAAGATATGATGCGAGAATTAAAAGTAAGTAAGGTGAAGGTGAAGAAGATACGAGATACTCAAGTACAAAAGGTTGTGAATAGTCGAGACTTTAGATATGAATATTTGGATATTTTGAAGAAAGACCAAAGATATCTTAAAAAGAAAAAAAGGGGGCGAAAAAGATTGAAACCTGAATGAAAAAAATGGAAATATTCAACTTTTCGTCAAAAATGAAAAAAGTATTAAATCTTTTAGAAGTCTAGGTACAAAAAAAGTAGGGACTTAAAAAAAATATTGAAATAATAATTTATTTTATTCTGACATAATGATGAATGAAAAACTTTTTCGTGGAATTTTTGAATTTAAAGAGTCCTAGACATGGAAGAGATGTGTTGGAGAAAAGAAAAGAGAGAAGAAGGGAGGAAAATATTTATTATTTCTATTGCATCTATTTGGAGAAAAATGAAATGTGCGACTGTTATTCGATACTAATCCCTAGATATGTAGCTATTTTGTTTATCAATAAAAAGAATATGTAGCTATTTTGTTCATAATCCTGAAATCCTTATTGATATATAAAAAGTCTAGTAAAATTGGGTTTTAGTTTAACTTACAGAGAAGACCTTAGTGAAAATTTTGTAAATTTTATGAGTTAACATTCGAGGACGAATGTTTTAAATGGGAGAAGGATGTTACACCCCGTAAATTTCAACTTTGAAATTACTACTTCACTAATAGCTTTGAGAATTTGTTTATTTACTTCTAAACTATAGCTTCAACTATCCATCAAAATGATATACGTATTGATACTATTAATTTGATTAAATGCAAGTATGCTCTTGTTAGTTAAAAAAATAATATATAAAATAATAATAATAATAATAAATAAAATTAATTAGTTTTGTACTATACAAGGGCAATTACAGCTGTCATTATTCAAATGCGAAAAATATTTGATATCTTTCAATATTATGTTCGTAGTTGCACTGTCAGCAAGAAGTATATACATATAAAATGATTGCAGGCATATTTAGGTTAAAACTATCGTTTTCTTTGTCAAATAAGATTTATATTACATATATGTAATCTATAAGAAGATAAGCTAAGACGATATCATGTAGTAAATAAAGTATACATGCAAATTTAGAAAATAGTACATAATTAAACCTAATACTGTTAGATATTATGTTAGTGTGGTATTTCTTTTATGTGGAGTATTTTAGTAAAAGTTTTATAAGTATAATTTTGGATAGTTACCATTATTAGTATTTTCGGATATGGTATTTATTTTGTAGAAAAATATTTAAAATGATTTTACATACTTACTAATATTACTACTTTTGAATATGCTTTAAATTATACACATATATGATATGAGAGAGTTTATGAGATTTCTTTATTGTAAAGATAGAAATTATATTTTTTCACAAGAAAATAAGGTTATATTTTTACCACTTTAAGAATTAAGCATACGAGAATTTTTACTCTTTATATGAGATTAGGTAAATTATAAGTTGAGAAAATATATGTATTTTTACATGGATGTTTTGAACAAAAATAATAGTGTATGTATTTATTTGATGTGATACCATATGACCATGATAGTATGATGTATAAAGTGTATTATAAATAAGTAAAATTTTAACTAATTTGAAATAATTAATAATTATACGGGTAATTAATTACCGGGTAACGAAACATTACTTAATTACCTAATAAGTGGATAAAGATTAAATTTTCCCTACCCTTCCCCAACGTGGCATCAACATGTTATATTCATTAAGTGACTCTTGACTTATTAGGTTAGGTGGCAACAAGAGGTTCATTTCTGAAAAAGACAGATTGTGAAATTCATGGGTTACTAAAAGGGGTAGACTGTGCTTAAATTATCTCATGAATCAGACTAATTAAGTTTAACTGTTAGCTTCTTAGTCATGGCATTACAGCTTTCTTCCTATTGTCTTAAAGATGAAATTGATGGCTAATATTTATTTGGGTTATACATATTTTCAATGTGTGCAAGACATTTGTGAAAGAAATTTCTATGTAAAAAGAAGAGTCAAAAGAAGATCCATTTGCGATCGTCTCTACTGTTTCATTATTGGACATTAAGAAAGGGATGATCCAAAATTGATTGTTTAAGCTTTGAGCATGTTCATGAGGTTTTCCCTAAGATCTTTTCCATTTCTATGTTCTAATGGTTAAGTGGAATAAAATGTGTGTGTGATAGATGATTAATGTATTTGAGAGACTGTTAAAATCAAAATGAGCATGTTGGGTGTTTTTGGGCTTAGGGCATGCCCGGATTGTGTTTTGAAGGTACGTAGCTTACTTAGGCTTGAAATGGCGAATGACAAATTTTTGGAGATTTGGACTGGTAGTGGAAATTTTGATACCAGGGTTGGATCTCGATTCCGGAAGTTGGAATAGGTCCGCAATGTTGAATATGAGTTATGTGCAAGACCAATTGATCGCTCCTTTCCCGTGTAGATTTTGTCTCAAGAATATCATATGAGTTTTTCCCTACTCCAGGTATGTTAAGGTTATCCCTTCTTTCTTTTGGCATGGTCTAAATTATACGGAAGAAACGAGCAAACTCATGGTTTCCATAAAATACTCTATTAATAGAAATGCTAGGGGTGTCTATATTCTTGATTATCCTTGTGAATTATTATTATCTTCTATTCATGGTTCTCGAAAATACGTATGGTAAAGTTTATTTCATGATATTAATCAAGGGCATAATGGCCTTATGACGTACCGAGAGATTTTATTGATGTATTTCATATGCATTTCATTCATTTACAAATCCACATTGACCCATGACCAGATGGCGTTATATACGCGTATATATATATGGGATATGGGAAAAGGTTACGGCGTTATATACGCACCACCACCTGATAAGCTGGTATATGATGATGATGTTGCCCACAGTGGCTGGAATATGATTCAAACAGCATTAGATACGCGTATATATATGTATATTCCAACGGCATTATATACGCCTATATATGTATGTATATATATGTAAATGGGATATGGGGAAGGTTATGGCGTTATATATGCACCACCACCTGATCAGCTGGTATACGTTGATAATTTGCCCACAGTGGCCGAGATGATATGATGGGATGCCCTCAGAGGCTTGATGATGTTAGGTACGTACAGACCTATGCATTACATGACATTCATATGCATATGCATGACACTACAAATATTTCATGAATTACAGAGTTATCCACACTTACAGGTTGAGTCCTTTACTCCATGTTTCTTCCATGTCCTTTATATATTGATTTACATACCTTTCATACTCAGTACATTATTCGTAATGACGTCCTTTTTATTGGGGACGCTGCATTCATGCCTGCAGGTATAGATAATCAGTTTGACGAGCCCTCATAGTAGACGGGATTGGCTTCAACGAAGGATCGGTAAGACTGCACCTCATTCGGAGTGTAGCCGAGTCTATGAGTTATCGTGTCAGATGTTTTCTACAGAATTGTGGGTAGGCCGGTACCCTGTCCCATTTGATATCAAATAATCTTAGAGGCTTTGTAGACAAAGGTTCATTTTGTATAGTATGTCCGAGTCTGACGGAAAGAACTTACTTATCAAGAACCTGGTCGAGAAGCTTAAGAAACTGACCAGCGGAGTCCAGGGTGTTGAAGGAACCAAGGGAATTGAAGGGTTGAATTATGAAGACCTTTTTATACAACCTGATGTCGTACTGCCAGAGGGGTACAAACCTCCAAAGTTTGAAATGTTTGACAGTACTGGTGATCCGAGAGTCCATCTGAGGACCTATTGCGACAAGTTGGTTGGCTTTGGGAAGGATGAAAGAATCTGCATGAAGCGGTTCATGAGGAGTTTGAAGGGGGGCGCGACATCAACGTCGGGCAAATTTGGTTAATATTTTTAATGTGTGTATTATTAGTAAAGCATGTACTTCTTGCAAGGCTTGCTGAGCTTCTTCATGTGACAGACATCGCAAAAGTAGTCCGTTCAACGATCGCCGATCGAGGGCATCGTAATAGTATAATATTTTTGAACCCTGATGGGTTTCGCTGTCGACCATTTGATAGCCCTGTTCCTGAATATACACAGAATAGGGCTTCGATGAGCCCTAGATGTAAAGGGGTTCTTGAACCCTTCTAAGCAATTAGAAGAGCGCGGAATTGGACCTCCCTCAAATAGATGGATCTGGGATTGATTGTGGAACCGAGCATAGAGAACCGGGGGCGGGCAGGAAGATAGGCTAGGCGGAGTAGTCGCTCTGGAGCAGGTTCTTCGACTGGATCAATGCATGTATGAACCCTAAAAAAATCCCGAAGGTCTAGTCTAGAAAAAACCCGGATTTTGTTGGGTTAGCTTTTTGGTAGGAAAGGCGGTCACAGGAAGAAATGCCCTACCAATGAATAGATTAGTCTACTAACGTCAACAATCTCTTTCTTCATATACGAGACCGTCTGCTTTTCTATCCTAAACTATAGATATGAAAGAAAAAAGAAAGATAGATATTCCCATGGTAGGAATAGGGCAGTTGCACTAAGGAAGAGAGCTAGGGATTTGATAAAGGTTATAGGATAGGGTTCCAAACCTGCCTTAGTCTCAAATAGGGCGCAAGCTAGGGACATTACTATATGAATGAGACTTCATCCTTATTACATTACAAGCGATACCTCAAATTCCAAAAATGCTCCTCTAGTCCCGAGCTTGGTAAATAAGGCTTTGGGAAATTTTTTTCTTCCGGCCTTTAAGTGATAGGGGGGAGTCACTCTTGCGTTCTCTCTCTTAGGTAGGTCAGTCTCGCTCTCTCTTGTCGGTAAGAATATCTGTTATGGTATTGCTGTCGTGCCGTTCCAGTAGTGTTTGTTAATTTGTAGTTTTGAGGGGGGGAATGAAAAAAGGTAAATAAAGACCTTAGCGAAAATGGTATCT
>ML400809.1:0-20197 GCA_005239525.1 Nicotiana knightiana | reverse complement strand
GTGAATTGGAGATGGAAGCCGAGCTAAATGGGTGCATAAACGGCAAAAATACGCTCAAGAGTCGAAAAGGAGTGACCCGGGCCATAGCCGGGCATTTTAGCCCTAAAGCCTGGCATGACCGGGCGTTAGTGGGGCATTAGATCCCAAACGCCAGCCATGCTCAGGCGTTAGTGGGGCGTTACAGCCCAAACGCCAGGCCTACCCAGGCTATATCTGGGCATTTGGGGCTTAACGCCTGGGGTCCCTGGTCCGGTCAATTCCGAGTTTTGAAGATTTTAAGTGTTTTTCGGTTTGAATAGAAGTCTCCTACACGTTTAGGGTTTATCCCAAACATATAAATAGACCCAAAAAACACAACTTGAGAGGGAGGATGCCATTTTTGGAGAGAAGATACACACAAGATCATTGAGGAAGCAAAAGATTATCAGTTTTCTTCATCTTATTCTAGTATTTTCCATTTATGCAAAACTTATGCAATTGTTTGATTCTAGCATGAGTGGCTAAACACCCATTATTCTACGGTTGTGGTTTAGCCATGAATATTATTATTCAACATTAATTTAACCTTGATTATAGTTCACTCAATATATGGTTGTTTCTTCAATTCTGCGTTTAATTGCTTAATTGTTTGGCCAGCAATTAGGTTCTATATACTATCTATGTTATGCTTGGGAAATCCGTATATAGATTAGAGAAGAATTGAAGAGAGCGCGATCTTAACCCTTCAGGGGAGTGAATTTGTGGTTAGGATAGGAATATACCTAGTCACCGTGCTTAATTAAATATTGTAATCTTAGTGCGTTCTAATAGATTAATTTCATAGGAATATAGGCGTTAATCTATTGAGAATAGGCGAGTAGTACTTCAGGAGAAGGATACGAGAGAAATTATCGATTATTTAGCAACCATGAGTGAATTATATGAAAGGGAGAGTTAATTAGAATGCAATACGAGTGGTGAATTGATCACAACCCTGGAATATTTGTCTCTACTGAATACACACAACAATATTCTTGTCACTTGATAATTAGTTAGTTCATAGAATCCTAGTATAAATTAGTTATATTCCTGGATTTTGTTTTGGCTCGATTAAATAACAATTAGAGTGATTCAACAAGTAGTTTACGCAAGTCCCTGTGGGTTCGACATTCGATTTAACATAATATTACTTGCTACGACCACGTATACTTGCGTGTGCGTTTTGGGACCAATAAGGACCTCATACTTTGACACCCGAATCACCAAGACACAACTAACACCACCGGACACACATCCCGCAAGCTAAAACTCAAGAAACACAGAACCAAAATGACTGAATATGAAAAGAGAACACATAAGGAAACTATCAAACAAGCCCGACAGGCACAACTCTCTATCAATACTAACCTACAAAACAATATAACAAGGAAAGAATCAAAGCATATAAACGAACCACAAGGACCCCGTCCCGATATAATTTTCGCCGGTACTCAGCCTGGTTCAAACACATCAAATCTCAAGAGATCGCGAGGGTATCGCCCTCAACTATAAATCACATATCGAATATATATCATACCAATTGAAATCTTCCACTAACTTAGCTCTTCCAATAATATCACAAAACTCACTGACTCTCACCCCCGGTAAAGTATCAAATCATAGCTCGTAACCTCAATACTCAGGAGAAATCACATCAGGTCTACCATGATGAACAACAAGGGCTCACGCTAGTCTCACCACTCTAAGTGATGAATAACAACAAATGATATACATGGGTTACCACCCATAGAATCTCCCATCATGGCAAGCACATAAACAAAGTGCTAATCATGGAACTCATCCATAATGGAGCAACAAATAAGGGAACTCGTCCCGACAAGCAGAATCGAAACAAATATACGAATGGTGCTCCTCGGTAACAAATCAAAACATACCTATATGATAACGCATGGCACAACGGACTCCAGTCTACTATATGAAACACATCAACGAGCCGGTCCTCCCCCTCTTGGGCGCCCCCTACTCGCGTGAATACCCCGCTGTGACCCATCTGCCCGGAGCCTGTGACAATATCTCACCATGTGGATGATATCTCCACACTCAAAACAACCTCTCTGCTAACGTGGCTGTGGAAACTGTGCAGTACGAGTACTCTGAGACCCATGAGTACCTGAAACTCCATGCGAAGCTGGTAATGCAAACTGAATTGGATGGCGCACAAAACCTCTACCGTGTCGTACCCTGCCTCCATAATAAGGACCAGTAGATCTCTCTGGCCTACAAGGCCTGCTCACCTCTCTTCCATCTCTCTCCTAACCTCGTCTGTCCTCCCTCCCACAACCCCGTTTGACATCTCTCTCATAATCCCGCCTGTCATCTCTCTCATGATCCAGCATGCCCTCAACTCTGCGAGCTATCCGTACCACCTGCTGAAATGAAACATCTGACTCTAACTCCCGAGCCATGCTGAGACGAATATCACGCCTGGGGCCCTCAATGAATCTATGAACAGGCTCACTAACTGTAGCAACCAAAGCAGGTGCGTGTCTGGCCAAATCACTGAATCTGACAGCATACTCTGATACTGACATAATGCCCTGGCGCAGCCACTCAAACTCCACGCGCCATGCATCTCGGAGGGACGGAGATACAAACTTGCTCAAGAACATCTCTGAAAACTGACCCATGTAAGTGAAGCTGAATCGGCTGGGATACCTAACTTTTATGCCCGCCACCACTGATAAGCCGCTCCCCTGAGCTGAAATGTAACAAAAACAACCCCGCTCGTCTCCACACTACCCATAGTACGAATAATGCGGTGAAACTTCTCCTGGAAACACTGGGCATCATCTGTCACCAATCCAATGAAGGTAGGAGGTTGTTACTTCTTGTACCTCTCAAGTCTAAGCTGTTCTTCCTCAGATGCTGCCGCCCTAACCATGGGTGGAACTGGAACCCCAGGCTGTGCTGCCATGACACCTGGAACCTGACCAACATGATCTCGTTACTCTGGAGTGTGGGCGACGGCAGTCTGAGCTCCTCCCCCGCTATGTGAAGTAGCCGGTGCACCCAGAATCAACCCCGCCTGATTCAAGGTACCAATCATATCCCAGAACTGTGCCAAAGTCTCCTGAAGTCCAGGTGTAACAACAGGCGCCTCCGGTGCCTGCCCCCAACTGGAACTGTTGGCGGCTCCTCAACGGCTGCTCTGGCAGGTGCTCTAGCTGCGGCACGTGCCCCTCGTCAGCCTCTGCCTCTATCTCATCCCCTGGCGGCACCTGCTCCAGGGGTAACATCCTCATGATCTGCAGCTCGCGTCCTCACCATCTGTGAGAGAATGGAATGATAAATTTTTCAAGCTTCAAGATCAATAAACTCGCACGATAGGAATGAAGGAAGTGAAGTTATCCTAATAGTTCCTTAACCTCTCGAAGATAAGTACAGATGTCTCCGTAGCGATCCGCAAGACTCTACTAAACTCGCTTATGACTCGTAGCACCTATGAACATAGAGCTCTGATACCAACTTGTCACGACCCAAATTTTTCCTCCGTTGAGTATCGTGATGGTAGCTAGTCTGAAGGACTAGGTAAGCCTAACATTCATGGAATAGCAACAATAATAAAAAAAATCTAATATTTTTCCGAAGAAAAAGAATTCCTTTATACAATGAGCTTATTCCAAAACCCGGTAGTACAAGTAATAAGCTTTATAGAGTTTACTACAACTTCTAATTACAACTATTTGTAAGTAAGTAGAAATAGTGTAAATGCAAAATAGGAAGGTGACTCCGAAGCCTACGAACGCGATGACAGGTTTACCTTGAGTCTCCTCGGCAAGAATCCGCACAACTACTAACGATCAATACCTGGATCTGCACAAAAATGTGCAGAAGTGTAGTATGAGCACACCACAGTGGTGCCCAGTAAGTATCAAGACTAACCTCAGTGAAGTAGTGACGAGGACTAGTCAAGACACCCACTGGTCTAATAAACTGAACAAGTATCAATATAGGAATAAAGGGAAAAAAGATATACACATAAAGTTTATGCAATATAGCTAAAAATACAGTGAATTCGATAAAGAAGGAAAACAATAAGTATCAGCGGAAACCATGAAACAACACAAGATTGAATAGAACACAAACAAATCTAGAATGAAAATATACAACACGAACAAGTAATGACTCAACAACTTCAACCACTTCTACATAAAATTCGTAGTCATCTCCACGAGTTTCCGAACCTCGGACAAATCACCATTTACGGGTCCCAATATTCGAACCCTGACACTTGGCATCTTGCGCCCTCATTCGAGTACTAACTGCACGGACGACTCACGTGCCAATTGGGTCATTTCCACTCGTATGATAAGTACAACAAGAGTATCTATACTTGACAACAACAGCAAGGATTCCTAAATCCATTAATAGTACTTAACTATGTGTATGCTTGTGCAGGTGTCCTAACATGATTCAACAACCAATAAGCATAAGGGAAGAAAAGGGCAACACGTACATTATCATCTCACAAATTTCCACACGAATAAACTCACACAGTAAGTGTTCCAGTACACAACATCAACAACAAGGAACACCCCCAGGCCAACACAAGTATCACAAACAATCCCTAACATAGCCCACCCTGTCTCACCACGTGTGCAATAGTAAAGTATATGCCCGCCTTGTTTCTCCACACGTGCATAAACATGTTCCCACCTTGTCTCGCCACATGCGCAACCCACATATACATATCCCGCCTTGTCACGCCGCATGTGCAATATCAATAGAAAATACGACATGGCATAAACCTCGTGCAAACCCCCCATATCAGCAACCGCACGACAGAAACCTCGTGCATCACCATAACAAGTACAACAACAACAATTGACAATAATACAAGATACATTAGATATATAAATTCAAGAACCTTTGATCACAATAAAAGTAAGGCTAGTTCGCAAGGAATAAGCACAACAAAGAATACTAGGCATAATAAGGACAACTCAACAAGGAAGAAAAATAACGTATAGGAGTCGTACCCAAATGCACGGTTCGACAACAAGAAAACTCACACGAATCCGATAAATCCATAAAAGGGCAAGTCAACCATGGTATATAATATCTAACTTCTTTTAAGGTTGAGCAGTTACGAGGATATTCAACAATTTGACTTAGGGACAAGCAGTAGGAAAATAATCATAACTTTAGTTAAGACCAAAATAATTATACGATGAGATGAAGATAATTACAATTTGAGATAAGCAGTTAAGAGGGCCTAGCTGATAGTAAAAGGAGTAAAACCTTCAGATAAGTCAATTAGGGGTCAAATAGGCAAGAGTAGTAAATCTAAAAGTAAGAAATCCTACATTTAAGCAAGTAAAGATGAAACTAGAAATTAGGAAATTCAATCATGCCAAGAACAATTCATACTCAGCGAATATAAGGACCTAAGATTCCTAAAGTGCCAATTTTCCACAAATAAGTTTGAGCACACACTCGTCACCTCACGTACATGGACTACAATCAACATAGAAGACTCAAATCTTAAGGGAAAATTGCCCCACACAAGGTTTGGAAAGATACTTACCTCAAAGACGACAATCCGGTACTCTAAAATGGACTTCTCGGGTGAAAAGGCCTCCGGACGGCTCAAACCCAACTAGAACGACTTCAAAGCACACATAAAACTTATAAGGAACTATTCTGAATAATAAAGTTTCGATCTTTACAAAAATCTAGAGAGCGATCCAAAAATAGACCCCCGTGCCCGCACCTCGGAACCCGACAAATTTTATAAAAATCCGAACACCCATTCCAAAATGAGTTCAACCATACAAAAATTACCAAATTCTGATACCATTTCTCCCCTCAAATCATGAAATTTCGTTTTTGAGAATTTCTTCAAAACCAACATTTTCCCCAACTAAAAACACAATTTAAATGATAAAAACAAATACTAAATCATGGAATATATTTAATTCTAGGTGAAGAACACTTATCCACACGATTAGCTTGAAAATCCCCAAAAATCGGTCCCAAATCCGAAGTCCAAAACTAAAAATGTGAAGAAAAATGGCAAACCCTCGTTTAAATGACACTGCCAGGACTTCCGCACCTGCGACCACTTAGCCGTATCTTCTCTACTGCAGGTGCGCATGGACAAATCGCACATGCGCACAATTTCCGCTTCTGCGCCCAAAGACCTGCTCCTGCAGCGCCGCACGTGCGACCCTTTCTCCGCATTTGTGGAGACTGCCAGACTAGCTCCACCCGCACCTGTGCCTTCTCCATCGCACCTGTGACCATCGCACCTACGCCCAAGGTCCGCAGGTGCGATTACACCAGAACCCAGCCTTCCCAAAGCCATGGAATTCATCTGTGACTTATCCGAAACCCACCCGGGGCCCTCGGGACCCATCCAAGCATACCAACAAGTTCCATACTCTAATACAAACCCGCTCGAGGCCTCAAATAACATCAAAACACGAGGAAGCTACGAATATCACCATGAATCGAGCTTATGAACTTTCAAATTCTTTAAACTTCTAAATTCGTGCCAAAACCTATCAATTCAACCCGGAATGACGCTAAATTTTTCAGACAAGTCCCAATTCACATAAAGGAGCTGCTCCAACTCTCGGAATTACATTCTGACCCCGATATCCCAAAAAGTCAATTGTGGCCAAACCACTCTATTTTTCAAACTTCAAATGTTCCAACTTTCGCCGAATTGCCTCAATTTATTCCACGGACCTCCAAGTCCAAATCCGGAAGCACGCCTAAGCTCGAAATCACCATACGAAGCTGTTGACATTTTCCAAAACTTATTCCGAAGCCGTTTACATAAAAAGTCAAATTCCGCCGCTTAAGCTTCCGAAACTAAAATCCTTCTTCCAATTCGACTCCGAATCACCGGTAACTGAATCCACCCATGCATGCAGGTTGATATACACAATGTGAAGCTGTTCAAAATCTTATGCCACCGAACAAAGCTAAAATTCTCAAAATGACCGATCGGGTCATTACATGATTGCATATGCGTCTCGACAGTTGAAAGTCCATGAGAAGAATTACACTGTCCATGACTTAGAGTTGGCAGCCATTGTTCACACATTGATTATTTGGAGGCACTATATTTAATGGTGTGCCATGTGAGGTTTTCACGGATCATCGCAGTCTCTAGTACTTGTTCAAGCAAAAAGATCTTAATTTGAGATAGAGGAGATGGTTAGAGTTATTGACGGATTATGACGTCACTATCAGAGGCGGATCCAGGATTTTAAGAGGATGGGTGCACTATTGTGAAGATACGGATTTATAATTTATATTTGACGAGTTTAACTTTAGTATCTACCATGTACCCACTACACTTTAGAAATTATAAGTTCAAAATTTTTCTTTTTAAATTTTTAGTGATTTTCACGTATATATCTATACTCCGTGCCGAAAACAAGATCGTCCAGAGTGGGATTTGAACCACCAATTTCACTCGTAGAGGTGCACCAAATGATTAATTCACTATAGGAGTCTTTGAGCATGGGTTCACGCAAATATAATTAAGTAATTTTAAAGAAATATAATGTTATTATACATGGTTTAGAGAGAGGAGTATGTGTTCACGTGAACCCATACCCTAAGACTTAGATACGCCCCTGGTCATTATATTGTATCATCCGGGGAAGGCCAATGTGGTGGCCAATGCATTGAGTAGGAAGGCAGTGAGTATGGACAGCCTTGCATTCATTCCAGTCGGTGAGAGACCGTTAGCTTCAGACATTCAGACTTTGGCTAATCAGTTCGTGGGGTTGGATATCTCGCCCAACAGTGTTTTAGCTTGTACATCCGCTTGGTCTTCCTTATTTGAGCATATCAGAGATCAGCAGGATGATGATCCGCATTTGATGGTCCTTAGGGAAATAGTTCGGCACGGTAATGCCAAGAAAGTTACAGATGGAGATGACGGGGTTTTGATGATGCAGGGTCGTATATGTGTGTCTAATGTTGATGGGCTTCGTGAGTTGATCCTTGAGGAGGTTTATAGTTCTAAGTATTCTATTCAGCGGGGTGCTGCCAAGATGTACCAGGACCTACAGCAGCATTATTGGTGGCGAAGGATGAAGAAGGATATTGTTGCTTGTGGATCGTTGCTTGAATTGTCAACAGGTAAAGTATGAGCATCAGAGACCCGATGATTTAATTCAACAGATAGAAATTCCTGAGTGGAAGTGGGAGCGGGAACGTATCACTATGGACTTCGTTGTTGGACTCCCACGGACTCAAAGGAAGTTCGACACCGTTTGGGTTGTTGTGGATAGGCTGACTAAATCAACACATTTCATTCCAGTGGCAAGTACTTATACTTCAGAGCGGTTGGTAGAGATATATATTCGAGAGATTGTTCTCCTTCACGGTGTGCCCGTGTCTATCATTTCTGATTGGGGTAAGCAGTTTACCTCGCACTTTTGGAGGGCAGTTCGACGTGAGTTGGGTATGCGAGTTGAATTGAGCACATCCTTCCATCCTCAGATGGACGGGCAGTCTGAGCGTACTATTCAAATCTTGGAGGATATGCTATGCGCCAGTGTTATTGATTTTGGAGGTTCTTGGGATCAATTCTTGCCGTTAGCGGAGTTCGCCTACAATAATAGTTACTAGTCGAGCATTCAGATGGCTCCCTATGAGGCATTATATGGTAGACGATTTAGATCGCCAGTTGGATGGTTTGAGCCGAGAAAGGCTCGGTTATTGGGTACAGACTTAGTTTAAGAGGACTTAGATAAGGTCAAGGTTATACAGGATCGACTTCGTGCAACATAGTCTAGGCAAAAGAGTTATGCTGACCGTAAGGTTCGTGATGTGGCATTCATGGTTGGAGAGAGAGTGTTGCTTGGGGTATCACCCATGAGGGTGTTATGAGATTTGGAAGAAGGGTAAGTTGAGCCCTAGGTATATCGAGCCATTCGAGATTCTTGACAGAGTGGGGGAGGTAGCTTATAGACTTGTGTTGCCTCCAAGGTTATCCTCAGTTCATCCGGTATTCCATGCGTCTATGCTCCAAAAATATCATGGTGACCCATCCCACATGTTAGATTTCAGCTCTGTCCAATTGGACAAACATTTGACTTATGAGGAGGAGCCGGTAGCCATTTTAGACCGACAGGTTAGTCAGTTGAAGTCAAAGAATTTCCCTTCATTCCGAGTGCAGTGGAAAGGTCAGCCTGTTGAGGCAGTTACATGGGAGTTCGAGTCGGACATGCGGAGTAGATATCCTCACTTTTTTGCCAATTCAGGTAATTTTCTATGTCCGTTCGAGGACGAACGTTTGTTTTAGAGGTGGAGATTATGATGACCCAAAGGGTCATCTTATGAATTAAGACATTATTCTGGCTAATTATCCTTAAAAAGATAAATTTTAGTTACCTCGATTTGCGTGCACAGTCCGAGCGTGAAACCGAAAAGCTTTTATGTGAAAATATGAAAAATAATAATTTTAGAATTTAAAATTTGGTTTTAGTTGACTTCAGTCAACATTTTGAGCAAACGGACCCGGACCCGTGTTCCTACGATCAGGGGAGGTCTGTAGTAAAATATGGGACTTGGGCGTATGCCCAGAATTGAATTCTGAGGTCCCTAGCCTTAGAAATCAATTTTTGAAGAAAATTGTTTTGCTGGATTATTAAGGAAATAAAGAAATGAACTAATGTATGAAATTATTGGTATCGGGCCCATATTTTGGTTCTGGAGCCCGGTACAAATATTTTATGATATTTAAGTCCTATCTGTGAAATTTGGTGAGAATCGGAGTTGATTTGACGTGATTCGAATGTCCGGTTCAGAAATTGTGAAATTGAAGTGTTCTTGAGGAAAATCATGAGTTTGAGGTTAAATTCGTAGTTTTTTATGTTATTTTGATGATTTGATCGCACGAGCAAGTCCGTATGATATTTTTAGACTTGCTTCCATGTTTGGTTTGGGGTCCCTAGGGCTCGGGTGAGTTTCGGGTAGGCTACAGAGTGATTATAACTTAGAAATCTCAGCTGTGCATCTGGTGTCTGTCACCAGGTCTCTAATCTCGCAATTGCGAGATCAGGCTTCGCAATTGCGAAGTCAACAGACCTGGGAAATACGACAATTTTGTCGCAAATGCGAAGAAGGCATGGGAAGGCCATCCTTGCAAATGCGAGTTTTTGGCCGCAAATGCGAAGGCCTTCAGATGTAGCAAATGCGAAGGCAACAAGATTTCAAAGGGTTCACAATTGCGAACCCCTGATCGCAATTGCAATAACTGCAGCCTGTTAAGTGAGATTTTAGACGGGATCTTCAGCCATTTTTCAATTCTCACAAACCCTAACCTCCATAGGCGATTTTTCAACGACCCAAACTTCTCCAAATCATTAGTAAGTGATCTCTAACTAATTCCTTTCAATCCTTAACAACGTTTTACAAGATTTCATCATAGAATCTAGAGTTTTCATGGTAAAAATTGGGACTTTTGGGTAGAACTTAGGAATTTTGAAATTTGGGAATTTAGACCTCGAATTGAGGTCGGATTCCAAAACCAATTGTATATCCGAGCTCGGGGGAGAATGGGTAAATGGGTTTTGGTCCAAACCTCGAGTTTAAACCAAGCGGGCCCGGGGTTGATTTTTGTCTTTTGATAGGAAAACATAGAAAAACCATGATTTTTCATTAAGTTAATCCCTTTAGAAATAATTAGTGATATTGAACCAATTGTGATTAGATTCGAGTGAGTTAAAGGCAAATTCTAAAGGAAAAGTTGTGCTTGAGGAGTGAATTGCTTGTTAAATTGAGGTAAGTGTTTGGTTTAACCTTGACTTGAGGGAATAAGAATCCCCAACTTAAATGCTATGTGGAATTGCATGTGAGTGGTGTATAGGTGAGGTGACGAGTATCTATGCACCACCAAATTATCTGTTGAACATTATCCCTTCCCCGTTTCTAATTTATTTGATCCCTAGCTTAATTGTTTTATGATCATTGATGCCCCCATGTCTACTTGTTTTCGTCAACTTGTTGTTAACTATTGTTTCAAGTATTTTGGAAGTGTTGGTTGTTCCCTTGGCTTCATTGTGATACATAAAAGGGTGAGCTGGTTGACAATGTTTTACTATATATTCCGGTTGGTTTCATTCTGAAATGATAATTGATGAAGTTTATGAATAGTACAACTTTCTATCTACAAGTTGAGACATAAATATTGTGAAAGGTTTTGACCTAAATTGTGAAATCTTTTTATAAATAAAGAGATTTGATTGTCTGGTGGGAGCGGGTTGCACGCCGCAACAAGGAGTGATAAGGGTGGACATGTGGGATCGGGTTGCACGCCGCAATAGGAGAAATAAGGGTGATATATATATAGGGAGGAGCAATAAGGGTGGACAGGTGGGAGCGGTTGCACGCTGCAACAAGGAGCAATAAGGGAGAATATTCAAGTTTTACTGATTTTAAACATAAAGACTGAACTACTCACCGTTTTATTGTTGTTATTTCATACTCTGCACTTACGGTTATTTCAATTTGAAACTTAAATTTTTTTGTGAGGACTGGTTATAGCTAAGATATGGAAAAGTTAACCGAGTTGCTGTATTAATTGTTGCAAGTACTGTTTAATCTGTTATTATTCCCTTCTTGCTTTATTATATACATTGTATCCGGATTACTTTATAAATGCCCCGCCGTAGCCTCGTCACTACTTCGTCGAGGTTAGGCTCGACACTTACCAGTACATAGGGTCGGTTGTACTGATACTGCACTCTACACTTCTTGTGCAGATCTAGGTTCCGGTCAGAGCTGATTCTTTGAGCAGTAGTTGAGCATTCACACGGAGACACGAGGTAGATCTGCTGGCGTATACAGATTCCTGGAGTATTCCCTTTATTAGTTAGATTGTTGTTTTAATTCATTCAAACAAAGATATATTTCTTTCAGCCAAATACTTGTAGTATTCTTAGTAGTTCGTGAATTGTGACACCAGACCCTGGGTAGTTCAATATCAGCATTAGTTTCGTGGTTTCGTTTCGCTACTTAATTATTATTGATATCATTTGTTGAATAGTAATAGATTTCGCATCCATTTTAAATTGTTTACTTATGTTTAAATAAATTTGTAAAAGAATAATGTTAGCTAAATTCTAATATTGGCTTGCCTAGCAAGTGTGGTGTTAGACGCCATCACGATCCCGATGGTTGAGAATTTGTGTCGTAACATACATGTGGCAAAATAATGGTTGAGGTGGACAAAGTGAGTGTAATTCACGCGGATAATGAGCGTGAATATGAACATTTTGAATTAGAAATAGTTAAAATAAAAAGAAAAATTCATTAAAATTATAATGAAAATAAAATAAGTAAAAAAAAGAAAAGAAAAAAGCAAAAGAGATATGTTCTCTTTCCGTTCTTCCCCGTACCCACCCTATTTCATCTCTTTTTTTCGTAAGCCCATCCCCCCCCACGAAACACCCCCTCCCTTTTTGTTCCCGCTGTACCTTCTTCTTCTTCCAAGTAAATATTTACAATCTCAGCTTGATTACATCCCAATCAGCTGTTCTCAAATAAGATTGATCTCAAACACAAATAAAATTGTTATCTAGGCTGCGAAAATCTGAGGTTGTGATGATAATTTTTTCTTTCGTCTCCAGTCTCTTGCCTTGTCTTCAATATTATAGATCTGAGCCTCAATTGGAAGGTTATTTTCTTAAGTGAAATCCTACAGGCTTTTTTTCGTAAAATTTTGAAATTCGGAGGTGAAAACTAACAGCCTTGTTCCATGATTGATTTTCCTTTATTTTCAATTTCTGTTCCGCTATGGATTTTCCTCCTTTTTAAATCTCTGTTCCGACGTCAATTTTTCTCCATTTTTAATATCTGTTCCGCCATTGATTTTCCTCCAAGCATAAAAGAGAACATAGAGCAACATTGTGGATTGAATAAAAGCTAAATCTCATGAAATCAAAGTAGCAGCGTACACCACGTTGTCAGTTTTTATTCTTGAAAATTACCAATTCCATTCTGCAGATGGAATTATGCTAACAATTACAATGACCTGGAAACAATGACGGAGAAGAGAGGAGAGACAGATATGGTTCATACTTTCTAAGCCCTAACTAAGCGGGTAAGTGTAAATTGAGGGGAAAATTTGGGTTTGGGAGGGATAATAGTCATTTTCCGTTTTGTTTTCCTACGTGGCTATAATTAATGGCTTGGAGCCTACGTGGTTTAATTTTCTTGATGTGGCGTCCTACTTGTAGGAGATTGTATTACACACACTGACGACCTCGTGTCATAAGCATTTATTATACACAATTTAAAGGAGTGTAAGTATTTAATTAGCAAATTGTTAAGTTTGAGAACCGACATGACAAAGTGGGACAAGTATATGTGCCATTTAGACCATTCTGCCTTATTTTTTTATCTTTTGGCCAAGATGAAAAGAAGAAAAAGGAAAAGAAAAAACCCAAAAAGAAAGACCATTTTCTTGTCAATATAGTCAGCTAGCTTCTCTTGCAAAGGTTCAATCAGAAAAACTTTTTCTGAAAAAGTCACTTCTTTGGTTGTAATTTGGTTGCCCATGGAGATTGAAAATTTTCCGGCAAGCTGGAAAAATGATACAAATGTTTGGATTATTTTTAAGGAGAGAAAGAAAGGTTTGCGTGGGGAGGGGGAGGGGAGGATTATTCCCGTAAAAGAAAGAAAAAAAAGAAAAAAAATGCAAAAATGCCACGTGTCAGCGTGTGTAAACACTACTTGGGTTGAATTTGGTTGTAACATTTTAGGGGTAAATAAATTAATCTGGGACTAGAATAGGGTGTTAAACTTGAAATTGATTTTTCGGGACAAATATAGAAGCAACTTATGTATTTTCCCTTGATAATTCGTCTTTTTACAATGTCAAATCCTCGCAATTGTTAGCTTGGCCTTGCATGCTACACGCGTCATCGGAATAGGGATAAAGTGACCTCTTAAAAACGGAGGGCAGAGTTACTCATTCGGCGATAGAGATCTGTATTTCACATCATAATCTCTTTTCCACTGTTGAATTTGTTATCCGAAGAAAAGAAGTGTAATCCGCTAAAAGCTACTTACCCAAGTTTTTGCATTTCATAATCCATTTAATTGCGATGGCACAACTTAACGTGAATGTCACTGGATTATTAAAGCTGAGAAGTGGGGAGAGGAAATCTGTTTTACGGTTGTGATGCCAAAATAGTCCAATCTGATAGAAAGATGTGCGACGTTCTATTTCTCAAAATCATTGTAAATTCTAACCATTACACAACAATTTGAGATGTTCGATGTCTCAGAAGTCAGAACTATAATGAAGAATTATATTTGCAGTCAGTAGATAAACATAAACGTTATTTATACAAATAAAGCATGAAGAGTTATGGTGCCTTTATCAGTAGAGATGGATACATGAGCGATTTGCAGCCATGCCCTACATAGAAGCCACCTTTTAACCTATAACTTATTTTTAAAAATTATTGATTTGGTAGCCAGCTGACAAAAAATCTGCACTAATATGACCATTCTACCCCTGACATAACATATAAAAATGACGCACCTCCGTCTCTTCTCATATTTGAATCACGCACAAAACACTCCGTCTCTTCTCATATTTGAATCACGCACAAAACACTTCACCGATCCTCCTCTATCACTCCGTCTCTTCTCAGATCTCCTCTCCCAGACAAAAATTCAAATTGTAAGTTTTCACTGATATTCATGATACCTGAGATTTTTTGCTAAAGTTTTGGTGAATTTTTTGCTTTATTTGCTAAAAAATTTATTTTTTTGGCTAAACTTCAGCACTAATAATATGCTTAAGTTATGTACTGTGTTCTATAGTTTTTTGATGAGTTTTTTCAAAAAAAATTTCTTTAATTAAGGTATTTTTTGACTTTATAGAAAAATAATATTAAAAAAAGCACAGAAAAACATTCAAAGCATCTTGTGCTAAAGTTTTTTAGTTCATTTTCTAATACTTCAGCACTGAATGTGCTGAAGTTTTTCTCCTGGATACAATAGTTTTCTAATGAGCTTTATGAAAAATTTCAGCACAAGATGCCGAAGTTTTTTAGTTCATTTTCTAATACTTCAGCACTAAATGTGCTGAAGTTTTTCTCCTTGCTACAATAGATTTGTCATGAAAAACCTCAGCACAAATATGCTGAAGTTTTTTAGTTCATTTTGTAATACTTCAGCATTGATTGTGCTGAAGTTTTTCTCCTTGATACAATAGATTTGTCATGAAAAACCTCAGCACAAATATGCTGAAGTTTTTTAGTTCATTTTGTAATACTTCAGCATTGATTGTGCTGAAGTTTTTCTCCTTGATACAATAGATTTGTCATGAAAAACCTCAGCACAAATATGCAGAAGTTTTCCGTTTATTTTCTAATACTTCAGCACTGAATTTGCTGAAGTTTTTCTCCTGGATACAATTGATTTGTCATGAAAAACCTCAGCACAAATATGCTGAAGTGTTTTAGTTTATTTTCTAATACTTTAGCACTGAATGTGCTGAAGTTTTTCTACTGTGCTATGTAATTTTCTCGTGCATGCTCAAGTTAAATATCTTTTGTGCTTAACTTTTGTCCTACATTAATCAGCTTTTTCATGAGCTTTGTTCTATTGTTCATTTCTTCAAACTTCAGCTTTTTTTCATAATTAAATTCTTATGCTAATACTTGACACTAAACATGCTTCTCTAGGATGAGTTCAGTTTGCGTTGTACTTAATTTCAATGGGAGGTGGACTACTGACTTCAAATACTTGGATCATGATACAAAACTTGTTCTTATTAATAAACAAGTATCATTAGTTTCTTTCCTGAAAAAAATTAGTGAAGTTACAAATATTGATTCAAGCGGATATTCTGTAAAGCTATGGTTTGATATCAAACTAAATACAAGCAAAGGTATGCTTGTAACTTCAGATGAAGAACTCAGTACTTGTATACATTTGCTCATTACTGATTCAGTCTACAAGAATTGTCGTTTTGTCGTCGAAAAAATACAATGTTCTGCAACATTCAGCCAATCTCTTGACAGTATAGCAACTTCAGAATAATTTGGTGATTATCAACATGATCTAGGGCAGCCGATAGTGGTAGTAGACAACGAGCAACAACTTTCTAACATTACATCTGCTTCAGAATATAGAATGCTACAACAATCACCCCCTCCTCCAATAAATTCATACCAGTTTGTGAATGAGCAAGAAGAAGAAGGGCAGCTAATAATGCAAATTGACAACCAACACACAATCCAACAAAATTTAAGCAACAACGAAGATGAAGAAAATATGGAATTAATAGCAGTAACATCAGATACAATTGATGAAATTGCTGAAACCTCTAAGAAATCAAGAAAAAGAGTTAGGGGAAAGCTGAAAGAGTCTCCACCATGTAAAATACTTAGGCATGATGCACTGCCTGAGGAAGTAAGAGTAGGATCAATTTTTGAGAACAAGGAAAATATGACTAAATTTTTCTACAGCTTGGAGATAACCCAAAAGGTTGAATTCACAGCTGTTAGATCATGTTCAAAGAGATATGAGCTGAAATGCATTGAGGAGCAATGTGGTTGGATTGTGCGTGCTACCAGAATAAAAAATTCCACACTTTTCAGGGTGATAAAATATCATAACAACCATGAATGCTCAGTTGATGCAAGAAAATCAGATCAGAAGCATGCTACATCAAATTTTATAAGTGAACAAATTTTAGAACATGTTCGAGACAAAAAGATAGAGGTTACACCAGCCTTTGTAGAAAATGGAAATTTGGAAAAATTTGGAATTGACATTGGATATCACAAGGCATGGCGTGCTATTCAAAAAGCTATTGCTTGCATAAGGGGAACACCGGAAGAGAACTACCAGATTCTTCCTTCATACCTACACATGATGGTGCATAGAAACCCAGGAACGTACACAAGCATAAAAAGAGATGATCAGAATCGGTAAGCAAAACAAATACCAACCATCAGCCTGAAGTTAAACTTCACACCTTCTGATTTGTTTTTTTGTGTTTCACTGTACAGGTTTTGTTACATGTTCTTTGCTCCAGCAGCATCAATAGCTGGTTGGTCCTACTGTAGACCTGTTATTGCAGTAGATGCAACATTTTTAAATTCAAAATATCGTGGTGTTCTATTTGTTTCAATATCAAAGGATGCAAACAATCAAATATTTCCTATCTTTTGGTGTAGCAGAATCAGAAAACAATGAGGCATACATTTGGTTCTTTGGAGAAATGAGAAAAGCAATTCAAGTCCGTCATGAACTGGTTTTCTTGTCAGATAGAAACCAGTCGATTGCAAATGGGATTAGAAAAGTTTATCCTGAAGCTCACCATGGTATCTGCCTCTATCACTTTGAGAAAAATTTAAAGCAAAGACATGCAAAAGCCATGGTAATAAATCTTTTTCAAAGCGCTGCAAGGTCATACAAACGTGAAGATTTTAATAAGTTAATGTCCCAACTCAAAAGTGTTGACAAGAAAATATACAATTACATAATGGAAGAGCCTCCAGAAAGATGGGCTCGATCGTGGTTCCCACGGCGACGTTATGATATGCTGACAACAAACATTGTAGAATCAATGAATTCCGTGTTACTAAAAGCGAGAGAAATGCCTATTTTAAGAATGTTAGATTACATCCAAGAAAAGTTGGGAGAGTGGTTTTACGAACGGAGGAAAAAAGCAAATGAAACTTTTTACAAAGTATCAATATGGGCAGAAGAAGAGATGACTAAGAAGATGGACTTGGCTTGCAAAATGATTGTGAGTATATTTATTAACTTCAGGAATTACTTTCAGCATGTTTTCTCTATAGCATAATCACTTCTGATTATAGTTTTGTCCTGTATTCTATAGTTTTGTAGTCATGATCTTTTTGAAAAACTTTTAGCATTACTTCTGCTTTTTATATACACTAATATTTTCTATTCTTTCTTAGGTGTTCAACCTTGATTCAATGCTGTTTAGAATAAATAGTGAAGGAATCAAATTTATTGTGGACTTAAAAAGGAGAAGTTGTGACTGCTTGGAATTTCAACTTGATGAATTACCCTGTCCACATGCAATTGCTGCTATTAATAAGAGATATTTGCAAAAATCTGATTACTGCTCAAATTGGTATTCAAAGGAAACATGGTTCAAAACATATGAAGGACATGTGAATACTGTGGGAGATCAAAAATCATGGGATATTCCACAAAATGTAGAATCTGAGATCACAAAACCTCCCGATGTGGAGATTTTACAAGGAAGAAGACAAAAGAAGAGGCATATGCCAGCGACTGAATCAGCACCATGGAAGTCTACCAAATGCAGTCGATGTAAACAAATTGGGCATAATAGAACAACTTGCTTATCTTCTCCAGCACCTCATCCATATTCGAAGAAACACGCTGAATATAAATTTTACAAAACTTAACTTCAGCCTCATAAATTTTCAGGCAATAAATGTAAATGTAAGATAAGTAGATGATAAAAGACAAAAAGTGGCTAGTAAATGCGAAAAAGATGAGTATCAATTTAAAAGAAATGCTGGAGTTTAGTTGTCATGAGCTTTTATGAAAAATGCTGAAGTAAATTAGTTATGTAAGGACTTCAACACATAATGTGCTGAAGTTTTTATCACCGGGTTCTATATTTAGTCTTCATGAGCTTTATGAAAAACTTCAGCACAAGATGCTGAAGTAAATTAGTTCATTTTTTAATACTTCAGCAACCACTGTGCTGAAGTTGTTATCCCTGGATTCGATTGTTTTTTAATATCCTATCCTGCACTTTTTGTCCCTGGATTCTATAGTCAATTAGTTCATTTGAAAAAACTTCAGCATATTGTTTACCTAACACACGTATTTGATAATGCAAATACAAGAAAAATTTTAAAAGACAGAGATGACATTATTCACACAATTTATTTTATTTTCACTAGCAACTACAATCAACAACAACAACAACAAGAACAATAACAACAACAAGGAGGATCATCTACTTCGCCCTGGAGTTATATTCTAGTTTACCAGAAAAGCTATATCCCCCTTTTTGCTACACAAATGTTGTTTCTGACAAAACTTTACTATGGACGAACATATTTTGATCACTCCCAGTACCAACTATTGCTTCACAAGATGGAAGCTTTTGTTGTTTGTGGTCGAAACCAAGATGTGTCATTCTGGTGTAAAAAGTTAGGGTGTTTTTACAACAACAACAACAAGGAGGATCATCTATTTCGCCATGGAGTTATATTCTAGTTTACCAGAAAATCTACNGTCATCTAAGGTTCGAATATCTCCCAGGGGAATGAATATCTCTATGACTAGAAAATAGGAGACATGACACATTCTTTTCTTTTGCTGGACAACCTTCTCAAATGAGCTTGGATAACCTTGACAACTACGTTCAAGGTTAATCCTGTGCTGGAATAATTCATCGACAATAAACTTTGGTCTGATTCTTTCCCAATCAGCCTTTATTTGATCCCACTTTTGCATAAGGTTACACATTGGTACGTTATTGTTCCAATCAGACTTCAAACTATCCCACTTCTGCAAAATTTCTTCCATTTAAAGCTTCCTACTTCCACTTGCAACAGACATTCTTTCTTTTGAAAAAAGATGAAAGACTAAGGATGAATATAAATTTAAAGAAATATGATAGAAGTCTAAGGATAACTATGAAATTTTTCAAGTGAAGAGATTATTAATATAGCCAAAGAGTGCACCTAATCAATTTATTATCAATAAATGCAAAAGTAACTTTTCATCTGTTTTGCTATTTTACGTTAAGAGAAATTCAATGTAAAAAGATAAGTAGGTGGTAAAACAAGTAAGTGGTAAATGTTACTTCAGCTTGTCCACAGTATTTGTACAGTAATAAAATAACTTCAGCCTCATAAATTTTCAGACAATAAATGTAAATGTAAGATAAGTAGGTGATAAAAACTAGCTAGTAAATGCTAAAAAGATAAGTATCAATTTTAAAAAATATGCTGAAGTTTAGTCGTCATGAGCTATATGAAAAACTTCATCATTTTATGTTGAACTAAGTTAGTTCATATTTAAACACGTCAGCACCTTATGTGCTGAAGTTTTTATTACTGGATTCTATAGTTTAGTCTTGATGAGCTTTATGAAAAACTTCAGCACAAGATACTGAAATAAATTAGTTCATTTGTAAATACTT
>ML400807.1:0-56643 GCA_005239525.1 Nicotiana knightiana | reverse complement strand
AAGCTCATAAAATGCGAGGTATATAATGCTTAAAATCATGAATTCTAGCCACTCATCAGAGACCCTGATCAAAGCAACATTAACATGGTATTCTCTAAAATTCTGATTCATTTGTTAAACTTACCGATGCTTTTATTAAGGCTCATTCCGGAGCACAAAAGGTAGAAAAATGAATGGAGGACATCTTCAAAATCCAACAGTGAAGTATGGAGCTGCTTAGGAAATTCGTAGATAGGTTCCAAAAGAAAAGAATCCTTTTTCCTCACGTTTTGATAATTGGGAAGCTGTGGCCTTTGCAATGAGTTTGAATGAAAGTAGCTCAGAGGCTACGAGAAGATTAAAGGAGAGTCTTCGGGAATTTTTTCCAAAGATATGGAATGATGTTTATAATCGGTGCAACATTAAGCTACTGATAGAGAAAGATATTGTGATTCAACTAAAACCTGGGAATAGATTCAACGATCGGCTGGAACATATTCTGGTCCGTCACGGCGAGATCTTAATCGAAAAACAGAATCAAGCCGGGGTAACTACGAAGGGCTGGAAAAGAATCGAATATATCAAACCCAGTGACTATTATTTTGGACTAAAGTTGGCCGATTATAATTTCAGTATAAGTACCTCCGAAATTATAGATGTGGAAAGACATGGGAGATAAGTAATATGGCACAAAAAGAGGAGGTCAGGTCCCAGCAAGAGAAGCCAAGAATCCTGGTATGAATTCCACAATGACCTTGGCGTCGAATACCGGACTGCCGAATTCTGCAAAGTGAAGGAGACTATCTCTTACGAAAAGATATCTTATGGAGCTGTCCATCGAGGAAGGAAGACATTCTTATATGAATAATTGAAAAAACAGAGAACTACCAAGAGCCCCTTCACTAAAATGGACGATAAATGTTATATCCAGGGGAGATAAAACTTAATAGGGTAACATTCATGGCGGCGAAAATATAATGACTCGACCGATCGTTTTGAGCTTTAGTATTTCATTCGATAGTTTGAGACTTTGAGTAGCTTTAAATTATGTATTATGACTTGCGTGTATGATTGATTTCAGTTTTCGAGCGGTTCAGGTTTGATTTGGGAGAATGATTCTCGTTTTAGAAGCTTTAAGTTAGAAGTGTTGACCAAAGTTTAACTTTGGGTAAACAGGTTAAGAATCGGATTGTAATTGTTCTGATAGGTTCGTGTGATGATTTTGAACTTGTATGTATGTTCAAATTTGGTTTCGAAGATTCCTAGAAGAATTCAACACTATTTGTCAAAAATAGGTAATTTCATAAGTTTGATCAAGAGTGACTTTGATATTATGGGCTCCAATTGGCGTTTTGAGACTATGGATAGGTGTATATAGTTGAATTGAACTTGTTTGCAAATTTTGAAAGTAATCCGACTTATTTAATTATGATTCAGATACTCTTTTGAAAGGATAAAGATTTAACAACTTAAAAGAAATTCTGTTCGGTTTGAGCCTCGACTCTTTGTTGTGATATTACCGTGTGTGTTTTAAGGCTTTGGATAAGTTTGGAAGATATATTTGTATTTGTTGGTATGATTGAATAGGGTATCGAGGGGCTTGCGTGTGTTTTGGATCATTGATTGAGAAACTTGTTAAGTTAAGGATTTGAAGTTTGACCATGGCCAATATCAGATCAAGAAGACCTCTTTTTGATGTTTTGAACGTGCGAGCAGGTTCGTAGCATGTTTTATGATTCATATATATATATGGTTTATTTCCGGAAGGTTACGAATGAGGTTTGGGTGCTACAACGAAGATTTTCTTATTGCTGATTTTTTTCTGCTGCAAGTAATTAGGAAAGTACCATTAATATCCCTATAAATTCTAGATTTCTTTTAACTTCAAAACATCATATCTTCCTCATTTTAAAACCAAATTGGGTGATTTCAGGGGCTATCTTCGGTGAAATCTCGCAAGGATCATGTTGGATTTATCAAACATGAGTTTTGGAATCATTTAGGACCTCATTTGAGCTGAGACAACTGTTGTATATTTTTTTGTTTTGAAATTTATTTACTTTTTCTCACAAGCTTTTGGAGCTCGATTTTGAACGATTTTGGAGAGAATTTTACTACTTGGATTGAAGTATTTTTGACTCGAATTTATTATTATTTCAAAACATGATTCCAACATCGATTTAGTGTTTTATTAATGATTTAATTTGGAGAAATTGAGGATTTTATAAAAACTTTCTAAAAAATAAATTGATGGTTTGAAAGCCTACTTGAGATCGGAATTGAATAATTTTGATATAGTTAGACTCGTATCAGAATGGGTTTTTTGGAATTTGTGAATTTTGTCGGATTCCAAAGCGTGAGCCCAGGGTTAACGTTTTGGTTCTCATTAAATATCGAGGCTTTATTATATCGAATTATTTCCTACAGCTTTTATTTATAGTATTAAGTTATTTTGGCTAGTTTCAAGCCGTCCAGAAGTTATTTCACACGGGGAATACTTCTTAGAGTATTGATTTAGCTTTTTTGAGGTAAGTATTTTGCCTAACTTTTTGTGGGGGAGCTACCCCTTAGGATTTAGGTTGTTTGTATTAATTGTATTATGTGAGAGATGTGTACAAAAGGTGACGTGTGTGTACATGGGCTCATATGTGGTATTTTGATCGGTTTAGACTCTTAGGCTTCTTTCATGTATTTAATAAAAATTGTCATATTATATTATATCTTCCATTGTTTTAGTTTACTCTTCCATGCTTTGTTTGACGTTGTTAGTACATGTTCTATCTCTTATTGTCAGATTTGCTTTTGTATGCCTTAATTGGAGATGTTAACTGTCTTATTGTCATGTTACATCCTTTATTGTTGAGTTATTATTATTTGGAGGTTTATTAAATGAAGTCTCTTTATTTTGAGTTATTCTCATGCATTCAGACGTAGTTACTATTTCATACTATCTCTTTTATTGTTAAGTTTATGTTATACATTTGAACTGAAAATTGTCATTTCGTAGGATCACCTTCATTTTGATTTATTGAAATTGAAGTCATGAAAGCTATTAGCACATTGAAGTTGTGGTTTTTGATTATTGAGATATCTTTCCTTGTTGAGTATTTCTCTTTCACTTTGTTATTTTGAGATTCTTGTACACATTGTGATTGGGTTGTGGACTATGTGTTATGTTGATATTGTTGATTTTGAAAAGTTGTGGTATATAGGTACGTGTGGTGCGAGATGTTATTTTATTGTGATATTGATGCGCATGCGGCGGTATAAGGATAGGGGTTGATGTGCATGCAGCGACATAAAGTGGGATTTATGTGCGTGTTGCTAGTAAGGGAATTGCTTGAAGCCACGTGGCGACATAAGGGGGACTAAAACGCGTGTAGCTATTTCGGGAAAATATTTTCAATAATATCTAATGTAAGGCTCACACGGCGATATAAGAAAAGATTGTGATTGTGAATTGAAAAATGTGAAAATGAGGTGTGGTACCTCGATGTGATTCTTATTGTACATTCTATGTTTAAAAGACTTGTTGACTTGAACATTTATTGTTCTTCCTTCATTTATTTGATTGTATTTGGTTATTCGTTGTTGTCTTGGTGTTGGAACTATTGTGACTTCTTGTGTGAGACATGAATTTCACGTGATTCATTGTGTTGCTTTAACATACAATTAGTGCCTCTGTTATTACTTGGTAAATTGATTGTCAATGTGAATTTACTTGTGTGGAGTCATTATCTCATATTATATTGAGTTGTTGGTAACATAACTGTTTAAATAAAAGAATTATAAACATGCTTTATTTTAAGTGTCTCTTAAAATAAAACTCGTTATCTTACTCGGTACTTTACTATTTTAAATGATCATCACATTTTTACTTTAATTGGGTTCTAAAATTATACCTATCACTCTATTTGATGTTTACTTTACTTAAAATTATTATCACGTTTTACTTAATAAAATTTATATTTAATTTATTAATTTAACCGATGTTTTACTTTGTCTAAACACGATATTTTTACTTTATTTTATTGATTTCTAAATTAAGCTCATCTGATACTCTATTTTGTATAAATTATGCTTTATCTTATTTAAATAGATTCTAAAAAACTCATTATCTCATTTGACGCCTTACTTTATTCAAGATTATTATTATACTTTATTGTGTTTAAATATATCTCTCAAATATTTTAATTGATATTTGACACAGATACAATGTATATGGTAGCATGTGTGCTTTGTCGTGCGAAGGTAATTGTTATTGTGGGCACGAGGTGTCATACGTGTAAGATTAGGAAATTTGGCTCATGATTTGTGGTTACGAGGTATGGTGCATCGGGGTAATTCTTGTTGTAAGTCCATGCATTGGAAACAAATGATTAATTGAGTTGTCATATGTTTTTCCTTATTTGAGATCATTCATATCTCATATGTGTTCTGATTATGTTGCCGCTTTATTATCCGTCTACTACTTGCTGCCATTTGTGCTTCTATTATTTTCATTGTTGGTTGTAAATTAATAATATTTTTGATGTTAGTCTTGCATTGATGTTCTTTTCATTGTTAACTTTATGTTATATCTTGCACAGGTTTCTATGGCTATTAGATTTTTTGACCTGGCCTCGTCACTACTCTATCGAGATTAGGCTTGATACTTACTGGGTACCGCTCTGGTGTACTCATTCTACGCTTCTGCATATTTTTGTGCAGATCCAGGTACTTCAGATCATGTTGTTGAGAGTTGTGTCTGCGCAGAGGGAGACGTCAAGATATATCTTCTTGACGTTCGCAAGCCTCGGAGTCACCTTCAAATATTATTTTTACCGTTGTTTATCTTTAATTCAGAACAAAATTGTATTTAGAAATTCTAGTGTATGTCAGTAGAGCTTATGATTCTGTACTACCGGTCTAGTGTATGTCTGTTGCTTCTTTGAATGCCGTAATCGAATATTCTCAGCAGATCTTACATACAAATTGGCTGGTATGATTTCCCTTAACTTCAGTAAATAATCAAAACTGAATATTTATTCTCCTTGACGCTCGTAATCATGAGAGTGATTGATTCCTCAATTTTTGCTTCTGGACCTTCAGCAGATTCTCGCTTTTCTCTTCTCTCTTAGCTTTCCATCTTTTGATCCTTGATTACTTCCTTCTTATTTCTTGGCCTCCTTCTTTGGATCTTTGATTCCTTCAATAGAAGTAAGTTAATTTTTTCATTAAAATATAGATTTAAGAATCTCCCCTTTTTTATGATGAAAAAAAATAACTTAATTCATTTCACTTCCATGTTTATTTTATCTTCAGTTGGCTTCTGCTCAACTTCTGTCAGGTCTTTATGTTCCATATCCTGACTTATGAGTTGGCTCCCCCTCAAATTTTTGTCTCTCCATGTGACTTATGATTCGGCTCCCCCTCAATTTGTTAATCTCCATGTGAGTTAGTTGGCCGACTTCTCCCCAGCTAGTTGACTTGACTTGAACTTGAATTTTCTTGCAAGTGAGTTGGTCCTTTATCCCACTTTGGCATCACTCAAAAATAGGGCAAAACATATTTCATTATTAGTAGTTTAAAAGGTTTAATAGTTACAGTTAGCCAAAAGATTCAAAACAACCAAAACATGCAAGAATTCGAAAACATCCAGGACATAAGCAAAAATTAGGATTATCTATAACAACCAACATATATCAACGACAAAGAAAGTAGGTACATGTATTGAAAATGGCTTCCTTAAGGCGTTCAATTCTTGCATTCATCGTGATTCAGATCCCATCGACACAACTATGAACTTCCCTAAAGGCTTTTACTGCCTTTTCTGCGATCTTTTGAACCATGACTCGCAACTTGGGTGCATCTGAACTCGTCTCTTTAGAGATTTTGTAGATATATCCAACTGAGGACTGAGTGGTCAGGGGCAGATCCTTGATAGCAGTCAACTTGTCATCAAGTGCAACAATCTTCTCAAGTAACTCTGGGTTGTTCACAGCCACCTAAGGAGCATCAGCTTTTACCTTGGAGCTAGAGGAGACCATTTTGGCTTCAGTTTCCTACTTCTTTACCCAAGCACCATCCACAACAACATAACCCATGCTAATAAACACTCTAGTACTGTAACACTTGGAGACTTGCACATATGGGTAGTTTGAGAGAGGAATATTGAAGGTTTCCAGGAGGTGAGTGATAACCATGCCATAGGGAAGACTCGATGGTTCTTCAGAGCATTCAATTATAAAATTGATTACCCATGAGGACAACTTCACTTTGTACTTTGTAAAGACAGTAGACCAAGAATGTGCCTCTTTGAGATAGAGTGGTGTAAGATCCTGTTCTAGGGGATATGGTGCTGGAAACAATGTGGGCAAGAACACGAGTTTCAACGTTGATATCACTGGGCCTTAATTGATTTGGCAAGGAGTTAGAAAAGGATTAAGCAAGACATCTTTTGGCTTTTTTAAACCACACTTCAAAATCTTCAGGCCAAGAATTTTTGAACAAAGCGGAGTAACTAGAACTTTAACATTGAAAAAAAGAATCAAAGTTAGAACAGTCTAGAATAATACACGACCTATTACTAAGGACTCAATCTTATCAGATTTAGGGGAACGAAGGATTATGTAACGACCCAACCGGTTGTTTTGAGAATTATAGCCTTATTCCTCCATTTTCTGCCCCTTTTATATTCTACATCTGTTATATGACTTAGCGGGTCAATTGGTTCGGGTCCGGAGTGATTTCAAAGTGAGTTGAGACACTTAGTCTCTTAATTGAAAGTTTAAGTTGGAAAAGTCCACCGGATGTCGAATTATGTATAAAAGACCTCGGATTTGAATTTTTATGGTTCTGTTAGCTTCGTTAGATGATTTTGGACATATGATCGCGTCCGAAATGTGATTTGGAGGTCCGCAGTAGAATTAGGCTTGAAATGGCAAAAGTTAGAATTTTAGAAAGTTTGACCGGGAGTCGACTTTTTGATATCGGGGTCGGATTGGATTTTTGGAGGTTGGAGTAGGTTCGTGGTGTCATTTATGACTTGTGTGAAAAAATTGAGGTCAATTGAACGTGGTTTGATAGGTTTCGGCGTTGTTTGAGGAATTTCGAACTTTCAAAGTTCATTAGGCTTGAATCCGTATGTAATTCGTGTTTTTGATGTTGTTTGAGATGATTTGAGGGTTCTACTAAGTTCGTATCTTGTTTTGGAACTTGATATTATGTTTGGTTGAGGTCCCGGGGGCCCCGGGTGAGTCCGGAGGGTTAACAGATCATTTTTGGACTTTGGTTGTTGGCTGATAACTGCTGGTGTATTTCTGCTGGTTTCTTCTTACGCATTTGCGAGAGGAGCCTCGCATTCGCGAAGGGTGTTTGTGAGCTGGGGAGGTTTTGTTCTATGCATTCGCGAAGAGTTAGATGCGAACCTGAAGGTATGGCTGTGTGTGCATCGCGAATCGCATGCAAGGTGTCGCGTTTGCGAAGAGATGTTGAGATAGCTTGGTACCCCAGGCCCTTGGCCTACGCGTTCGTGGGGCAGGGGTCGCAATCGCAATCGCAATCGCAATCGCAATCGCAATCGCAAAGAGTGATTCCTATCTAATTTTGGTCAAAATCCTATCTAATTTGGGGTAAGTGATTTTCATCTAATTTTGGTCAAATTCCATGATTATGCCATTTAATTCCATCATCTAATTTGTGATTTGGGGTGGAAAAATTAGGAATAAAGAGGAAGAGTTCTTGAGTTAGATCTTTGAGGTTTTGAATGGCATTTTATTATCGGATTTGGGTAAATTTGATATGGTTAGACTCGTGAGTGAATGAACTTTCGGGTTTTGTGACTTTTGTCGGATTCCTAAACGTGGGCCCATGTGAAAGTAGAGAGCCATTCTTATTTACTGATTTAGGAAATTTTATGATAGTTTGTCTATTTTACATTGGATTTTCATCCCTTTATCATTTAATATGAGTTTAATCATTTTTTCTTCTTTAATTTCTTCATTTTCATTTATGAGTAGCTAAATTTTTAGCTAGGATTAGGACCCAACCCTAGTGTGAGTACCTAATGGGTGTTTTATTTAGAGCTTATTTATGGTTGGGTGTATAATATTTAGCCTAGTTCTTGCTCTAATTGAAGGATTAATGGTTGCAAACATTAATTCACGCCTAATTGACTTAGTCTCTACTTATCAAGAGAGACCGAGTCTAGGAAAACTTGGCTAACAAGAATTTGGAATGAACTCAAGAAATTTATAGTCCCAATTAAAGGGTTGAATCTTGGCTAGAAAGATTTGCAAACCATTCTATCCTTACATGGGATGAACTGGCGGAAAAATTCATTGCCAAGTTCTTTTCTCCAGGGCATATGGCTACTCTTAAAGACGAGATTCTACCATTTAAGCAAGAACCCAATGAGCCTTTGCACGAGATATGGGAGAGGTACCGTACTATGGTGAAAGAGTTCCCGAACAATGACATGACTGAGGCTATGATTCAACAAACTTTCTATAGGGGGATCAATACTAACAATCAATGCGTGGTCAACCAACTTGCTGGTGAGAATTTCATGACAACACCATATGCCGAAGCTTGTGAGATCTTAGATGAAATGGCGGATACTTCTTCGGCGTGGCAAAGTAGAGAAAATATTCCTCAAGGTAACCCTAATGTGATTCACCTACATAAGGAATTGCATGATCATACCCAGTTGACCACCACGATGAATAAATTAGTCAAAGCTCAACTTCAACAAGTTCAAGGTCCTAATCAAGTGAATGCAATATAAGGTGTAAATATGATGGTGAACAAGCGAAGGCAAAAGGGTCAACAAGTGCAAAACCCCGTGGAACCATATGTGTAAGATGATAGTGGGGTTGGCCAAGATGAATCATACAATGAACAAGAGGAGGAAGTGAAATATGTGAACAACTACCAAGGGCAAAGAAACAATTCTCAAGGCCCTAATCAACAACAATGGCGATCTCAAGGAAATCAAGCGAATTGTAACTTAAACCACCAACGCAAATGCAGCGGTATTAACAACAATCTAGGTAATTGGAACAGTCAAAGCAATCAAGGCAACTGGAACAATCAAAACAACCAAGGCAATTAGAGTGGCAAAAATCAAGGATATTGGGGACGAAACAACCAATGAGGTTGGAATAATAACCACGTGAATCGGGGGCCGGGCTTTCAAAGGCCCTCGATGTATCAACAACCAAGAAACCCCCCTCCTTATCCCTCTCATGGGACTGGCTCTTCCAATAATGAGATGGGGCAAATTGAGCACATGTTCAAACAAATGATGGAGAAAAATGCCGACTCTGATGCTCAACTAGCCTGTCACAACACTTCAATCCACAATTTGGAGGTTCAATTTGGGAAAGTCTTGCAAGCATTAAACACTCGTCCTAAGGGGTCACTACCTAGTGACACGGTGGTGAACCCGAAGGGTGGGAACAACACGGGACATGCCGTGGCCGTAACCACAAGGAGTGGAAAAGGTGGAGATACAACTACCTCAAGCCAAAGAAGAATTGTGGATGATGATCAAGTGATTCAAGAAGATGAGATTTCAAACAATATGGTTCAAGCTAATGATGAAGTGAGAATTGATATTGAAGAAAATGTGGAGGAGACTCAAGAAGAAGTGAACCCGTCTAGGGAACACATTGTTGACATACCGGAACCGGTAGTGCCAAAGGCTAAGGTACCAATTCCAAGGCCTCTTCCTCCATACCCTCAAAGGCTTGCCAAGAAAAATGGCGAGAAAAAGTTCAAGAAGTTTATTGATGAATAGCTTATCTATTAATGTGTCATTGGTTGAGGCTTTGGAACAAATCCCGGCTATGAAAATTTCATGAAAGATTTGGTGAAAAAGAAAAGGTCGATGAATTGTGAGACCATAAATATCTCAATGTCTTAGAAATTAGAAGATCCCGACGCTTTCACAATCCCTTGCACCATTCGAAGTGCCGACTTTGCCAAAGCTCTTTGTGATCTAGGGGAGAGTATTAACTTGATTCCCTACTCGGTGTTCAAATCTTTGGGAATTGGGAAACCAAGACCCACATATATGAGATTACAAATGGAATATCATACTATGTTGGTTCGTGTTGATAAGTTCATCCTCCCAACGGACTTTGTGATTCTTGATTGTGAAGTGGACTATGGGGGTGCCTATTATTTTGGGTAGACCTTTCCTTGCTATGGGGAAGACTCTTATTGATGTGGAAGTCGGTGAGCTCACCTTCCAGGTGGGTGATGAGAAGGTGGTTTTCCATGTGTGCAAATCTATGAGGCAATCAAATAGCAATGAAGTTTGTTCGTTTGTGGACTTAGTGACCGAGGTTATTGTTGATGATGCTGGTGCCATGATGAATGTTAATGATACTTTGGAGGACTTATTGCTTAATCATGATGATGATGAGAATGAGGGCTATGTGGAATGTGTGAATGCATTGAAGAGAATGGGGTCGTACACTAATGGACCCCGCAAATTGTCCTTAGATCTTGAAAACTGGAAGACTCCTCCAACAAAGCCCTCAATCGAGGAGCCTCCCATTTTGGAATTAAAGCCATTGCATCCATATCTAAGGTATGAATTCCTTGGCCGTGTGTTTGGTGGCCCGAAATTGACTTGGCTTCGCCAATAGGCCTCATCTCTAAAAGCCCGGCTCGCAAGGCGTCCCTCTCGCAGTAGGGTTCCAACCCTCGCCTCGCTCTTGTGACTCTCTCCGAAAGACTATTTTTATTTTATTCCTCCGAATCTACTTTACTGGTTATTATTTCCTCTTGTTTGACTAACGTGCAGGTAGACTCCACTATGGCGGTGCTACAAAAGAGAAATAAAGATAGATGGACTTTGACAGACATTCGAGGTATAAGCCCTTCCTTTTTCATGCATACGATTATTTTGCAGGAGGGTGCCAAATCCTCGTTGAACATCAGAGAAGATTAAATGAAGCAATGCAAGAGGTGGTGAAGAAAGAGATCATAAAGTGGTTGGATGCCGAGGTTATTTACCCCATTTCTGATAGCTCGTGGACCTCTCTGGTGCAATGTGTCCTAAAGAAAGGGGGCATGACTGTGGTCACCAATTGACAAGAACATGTTGATTCCTACAAGAATGGTGACCAAGTGGAGAGTGTGTATGGAATATCGCAAGCTCAACAAAGCCACAAGGAATGATCATTTCCCACTTCCATTCCTTGTCAAATGCTTGATAGGTTGGTCGACAATGCTTTCTATTGTTTCCTTGATGGATATTCCGGCTACAATCAAATTCTTGTTGCTCTAGAGGACCAAGAGAAGACTACTTTCACATGTCCCTATGGTACTTTCGCATTCTCGCGGATGCCATTTGGGTTATGTAATGCACCGACGAATTTTCAACGGTGTATGATGGCTATCTTCACCGACATGGTGGAGGATTTTCTTGAGGTCTTCATGGATGACTTTTCCGTGGTTGGGAATTATCTTGATGATTGCTTGAAAAATTTGGATAAGGTCTTTGCAAGATGTGAGGATACAAACTTGGTATTGAATTGGGAGAAATGTCATTTCATTGTCGAGAAAGGCATTGTCCTCGACCACAAAATTTCAAAGCATGGTATTGAGGTCGACAAGGCCAAAATAGAAGTGATTTCTAAACTCCCCCCCTACATCCGTGAAGGGAGTGAGGAGCTTCTTGGTTCATGCGGGGTTCTATTGCCGTTTCATCAAGATTTTTTCCAAAGTGGTGAACCTCTTATGTAAGCTTTTGGAGAAGGATGCCAAGTTCCATTTCAACAAGGATTGCATGAATGCATTCGAATTGCTCAAGTTCAAATTGACTACTACTCCTATTATCATTGCACCGAATTGGATCTTGCCTTTCGAGCTCATGCGTGACGCAAGTGATGTGGCGGTCGGAGCGGTTCTGGGGCAACGTATCAACAAAATCTTCCATCTGGTCTACTATGCTAGTAAGACTATGAAAGATGCCCAAGTCAATTAGACAGTGACCAAAAAAGAGCTCCTTGCGGTTGTCTTTGCTATGGAGAAGTTCTGCCCGTACTTGATGGGTACAAAGGTGATTTTCCACACTGATCATTTGACACTTCGGTACTTAAAGAGCAAAAAGGATTCCAAGGCAAGGTTATTGCGGTAGGTGCTTCTATTGCAAGAGTTTGATATAGAAATTCAAAACCGAAAAGGTAGTGAGAACCAAGTAGAAGACCACTTGTCTCGCTTGGAGGAGGAGGGGAGGCCACATGAAGACCTAGAGATAAATGATTCCTTCCCCGACGAGCACCTTCTAGCCATTTCAATGACCGGGATGCCATGGTTGGCCGACTTGGAAAATTCTCTTGTGAGTGGCATTGTACCGAATGAGTTCTCTTCAAACCAAAGGAAGAAGCTCAAACAAATTGCCTTGACTATTATTGGGATGAGTCGTATCTCTTCCGGATTTATACCGATGGTGTGATTCGACGATGTGTGACGGAGGAGGAACAAGTGGAAATTCTTGAGGCTTTCCACTCTTCACCTTATGGTGGTCACCATGGTGGAGCGAGAACAACGGGAAAGTGTTGAGTTGTGGATTCTATTGGCCTACTCTCTACAAGGAAACTAGTGATCTAGTCAAGAGTTGTGATGAATGTCAAAGGGCCGGTGGGATTTCTAAGAAAAATGAGATGCCCCTCACCACCATCTTAGAAATTGACATTTTTGATGTGTGGGGCATTGATTTCATGGGACCGTTCGTAAGCTCTTGTGATAACACTTAAATTTTGGTAATTGTGGACTATGTGTCAAAGTGGTTTGAAGCCGTGGCTTTACCCAACAACGAAGCTCAAAGTGTGGTGGCATTTTTTAAAAAGAACATCTTCACAAGATTTGGTACTGCAAGGGTAGTTATAAGTGATAGGGGATCTCACTTTTGCAACAAAGCTTTTGATACCTTACTCACCAAGTATGGTGTCACTCACAAAGTCTCAACTCCCTATCACCCTCAAGCAAGCGGGCAAGTGAAAGTCTCCAACCGGGAGATCAAGAGTATATTGTCAAAGACAGGGAATGCCAACCGGATGGATTGGTCGAAGAAACTTGATGATGCTCTTTGGGCTTATAGGACGTCTTACAAAACACCAATTGGTATGTCTCTATACCGGTTAGTGTTCCGGAAAGCTTGCCACCTTTCGGTGGAACTTGAGCATAAGGCTATGTGGGCATTGAAGAAGCTTCATCTTCAATGGGATGTTGCCGCCAACTTAAGGGTGGCACAATTGAATGAGCTTGATGAATTCTGGTACCGTGCATATACAAGTTCATCCTTATATAAGGAGAAGATGAAGTACCTCCATGACAAGTATATCCGAAACAAGGAGTTCAATAAGGGTGATCTTGTGTTATTGTTCAATTCTCGGTTACGGATGTTTCCAGGAAAATTAAAGTCTAAGTGGAGTGGTCCGTATGAGGTTGTGAATGTGACACCCTTTGGTGCATTAGACTTGAGGAATAAAAATGATGAAGTGTTTAGAGTCAATGGTCATCGGTGAAGCATTATCTTGGAAAAGTTGATGATGGCCATGTCGTGGAATTAATTCATTTCAAGTGATTGATGGTAATCTGCATCGTGTCACGACGTTAAATCAGACGCTTCTTGGGAGGCAACCCCTATTTCTTTTTTATTTTTCTTTTTCTTCTTTTTTATATAGTTTTTTTTTGGTGCTAACTGGTTTTGAAGTGAATTGCAGGAATGAGTGTGCCTTGCAGGAACTATGCTCGAAAAAATGGCTAAGTGTTGAAAAAGTGCGGACCACACAAAATTGAATGCCACAACAGAGAGGAATCTATGCTGGCACAATTCTTCGTGCAGACGTACAACTGGAGACCCAAAAATGCAACTCTCTGAAGTTTGGAATTGCAGAGAAATGGCCATTCTGCGGACACACTTGAAATTGTTTGGTCCGCACAAATATCTGTGACCACACTCAATTTTGTGTGGACTGCTGATCTTCAGATAGGTTCAGGTAAAGAGTGCGGACCATACTCAAAATTGTGCGGCCGCACTCAGCTTCATTTTTGACCTAATTTGGTGAACCTATAAATAGGCCCTCATTGCACTGTTTACAACTTTATGCACTCTGAACTCTTGAGACCAAAACAAGCACAGTGCACAAAATATTGTTTCAAACTCTATATTCATTTTATCAGTTAAATTCTCCCCTGCAACCTTTATCACTGGTATGTTCAATTCATGTTTACATTTTTCAAGTTTTCTTAGTTTTTGCTTTTAAGTGGTATAGTTGTTTTTAGGCCTAAAATGTCAAATGTTCATCACGTGTGCTTAAAATTGTGTGGGTAATGTCATATGCACTCATTGGAGGCTGGGTGAATCATGTATCATGTTTATATTCCAATACCCTGTCCAAATTGTACAAAAAAATTGAAAAACCCAAGTCAGTGTAGTATAATTTTAAATTGTGCGCCGCACATGAAATTGTGCGGTCCGCAGATCTTGAGTTAGGGCAACAAAGTAAGCATACAATGTGCGGACCACACTCAAAATTGTGTGGCCTGCAGAAAATGGTCTGTGGCTGCAGAAAAATGTATGCGACCGCATGTTAAAACTTCAGACAACCAGAATTTTGAGCCTGGTCTTGTGCGTCCGCACTTAAATTTGTGCGGTCCGTACTTCAGTTGTGCGACCGCACTTCAAAATTGTGCGATCCGCACTGGGCAGTCTGCGGCCACACTCAAGATTATGCTGACCGCACTTTCACCTTGTCGCACTATTTTTCCTGCAACTTCTTACACACTGCTTCTGGCCTTTAACTGTCTCATGTTGCTTTGTATTGCAGGAAATGGTTCGATCAAGAGGTAGAGGTGATACTTCTAAAGGGAGGGGTGAACCCTCCTGAGGCCAAGGCAAGGGTACTCGACCTCTGGCAGTGCAAACGAAAGCAATAGCCAAGAAGCAAACCACGGGGAGAGGTAGGGCTACAGAGCCCTCAGAATCAAGCTCTTATATCCCGTCTAGGGAAGCCTCTGAGGGCCACTTAAGGGAGGAACAACCTGAGGCCCGATCCCAATCATCACAATTCCTTGGGAGGTACCAACTCTGCAACGAACCCTCCACCTCAGCTAGTTCTTCTAAGGGTTCAGATGCAGCCAACCAAGTTTCAGAGCCCTCCTCTACACACACTCCCCCTGCACCAGTTGCAGTGGACGATGATGATGATGTTCCAGATGATGGTAGAGGTGGTGACACTAGAGTGGGAGACCTAGAGAGGTCGAAGAAGAATGAATTATGGGAAGACATGTTTGTGAGTTTAACTGCCTTCACAAAGTTCAAAGAATGGTGGCTCTAGAGATCGCTCACACTTGAGAGACATTTTTTATTGAAGGATTTGGATAGATATAATCCAAATGTGCTTCGACAGTTCCGGGAACAAAATGGGTGGATGTGGTTCACCCAGAGTGTCATGGATGCCAAGGAACATTCGGTACGGGAGTTCTATGCCAATGTGGCACACATCAAGAAGGGTACCAAGGTGACCAAGGTGAGGAACTTGAAGGTCAGATTTGATCAAAGAACTCTTAACACTTACTTGGGTTTTGAGGAGGTGGAGCCAGTCCAGTACTTAGAGAAGTTCTCAATGGGTGATGCAGCTCGCCCTTGGCTAGCAGAGATATTGGCAGACCCAGGACCACCACCATCGTGGATCACTGTGAGGGTTGCCATTACACGGGATACCCTCAACTTTGAAGCAAAAGGATGGCAAACATTTGTGTGCAGCCGTATAGACCCGAACCAGAATGAGAATAATCTCCCAATCTCCCGGGCAGTTTTGGTGGCATCTATCATGGCCGGGTACCCAATCAATGTGGGTGCCATCATGTCGGCCAACATGTCTGTAGTTGTCAGAAAAGGTGAGAGCTCCTACCCATATCCCAACACCATCATAGAATATCTCACGGATGCAAAGGTAGAGCCGAGGAGTTTTGATACAAAGGTGCAGGCCAAGAAGCCCTTATCATGGTACTCTTTGCAAGGCCCGGGGAACCCAAAGTTCAAGGGTAAGAAACTACTACCGTTGGCCAGTCTGATGAGCCATCGGTGGTGGTTACAGATTCAATTGCTGAGCCTTTTACAGCTCTCATGCCTTCTACAGCTGCCATGCCTTCCACAACAGCCAGTCCTCCCACCGAGACAGCTGACATGCCACCACCTTCATCTTCTAGACTATCAGCATCAGTACCAGTGCCTTCCAAACCACATATCCTCTCACTGCCCTGCGAGTCTCCCAGACATTGGCGAGTGTTAACAAATGGATGCAGACAACTACTTCAAAGCTGTCTTATATATCCAGTGTCGTTGCAGCACAGTCTTCTACCCAAGCATCACCACAGGTTCCTCCGTCAGTGGAGGAAACATTGAAGAATATCCTGTACAATTAGAAGACCATCATGGATACATTGGTGGAACATGGTGGAGCTATTGAGCAGTTGGTTAAACAGGTGAACAAGATGATGAAATCTCAAGCCTCGAAGAAATCAGTGGTGATCTTCCATTTGACTTACTGATGGAGACAGATCTATCAGTACCAGCAAACCCAACAACACCATCAGTAGAGGCACCAACTGGCCAACCTGCCAAGCCAGACCTTGCTGCCCATACTGCTGAGAAGGTGCTTCAGATGTTCACCAACCCTACTACTCCCCGAGCATAGGATGATGAGATCCAGTTGGAGGAGCCCGAGGGTGGTGATGTTGCCATGCACACTGATACCATATAGGGAGTTCTCTTGACTCTCTACCCTTTCTTATTCTGATTTTTGTTAAGTATTGAGGAAAATGCTTATTCTTATTCAGGGGGTGGTCTATTTTGGTTGATTTGATATGACATTGGCATGTAATAACTATAATACTCTTTTTCATTTATCTTTATTTTCTTTTTAATTATGTATATATTCCTCCCTCTCTTTTGATGTATATATTCCATCCCCCATTCTCGATTTGTATATTCAGTTTTCTTGCTTTCAGTAGTTTATTTCATAGTTCTTTATTTTTTTCTTAGTAGTGTAACTTCTTATTTACTTTAATATCTTCTTTTTGATTTGGTAGCTTCTTTTTATGTTTAAGTGAGCAATAAACCTTTGGTTTTCTTAATTCCACGGTTCTTTCCAAAGGTGGGTTTTGTGTGAACCGGGTGGCTCTTCCCAACGATGGATGGCGCAACAACCTTCTTAAGGGATTGAGTCCATTTTTGATGTTTAGGTAAAAACAATAGTATTAATGAATAAAAAGGGCCAAGCATGATTAACTTGGTACCAACACACTTAACTACGCGCTGATGGGAATAAACAAGTTCTTGGAATGAAATGGCTCTAGTTAGTGACCTTGTGACTCTTGTGTTGACTTAGGCAATCATCGAGTGGTTTAGTGGAACCATTAGAGATTTTAAATCTTGAATACATGTTGTGGGCCCTTGATCCTATCCTATTTAACAATCCGTCTATGTGAGAGGTGAGATGTTTTGTCACAAGTCCAAGTACCAGTGCGAATGGTCTAGAACTTGCCCCAAATGTGTTTCTAGGCAAAATTCAAAGTTTTGCTTGGCTTGAGAAGTGATTGTAGGCTCTCCTTGACCCATTTAGAAGCTTTCCATGGTACACCAATGATATTATCCCTAGTCAACTTTTTTGAGCCTAAAGCCTTTTTTATTTGATAACTATGTTACAAGCCTTTACCCATTTCATAGTGACCCTCTCTTGGCACCTGTGCTTTCCTTAACACTCATGAGAAACAAATGGCAAAACATAAGTTTGGGGGAGAGACGAGGAGTTTGAAAGTGGTATGAAGTCACAAAAAGAGAAAAGAAATGAAGAAAATGAAAGGCAAAGAAAAAGAAAGAAAGAACCAAAGAAAAACACAAAAAGAAAGTGAATAGTTTGATGGGTTGAAGGGATTCTGAAGAAAGCAAAAAGTGCAAATCATGGAGAAAACAAAGAAGGAGAAAATGAATATCATGACCAAGAAAGAGTGATTTCAAGTCTCTCTAATTCCCCTAAGGAAAAATAAAATGACTCAAAGAGTCGACAAAGCATGAGCCAAAAAGAGAAAATGGAGTGCTTAAGGAAAGATGAACCTGTTCTATTCCAACACTTCCCACCTTAGTCCAAAAGACTTCATTACATGCCGAAAAAGCCCTACGTGGTTTCAAGCCGAGTAAGCTTACATTAGTGGTGACCTACATGAGGGGCAAGAATATGGTACTTAGAGCCGTACTCGTGACATTCTTTTGAGAGTGATGAGCGAACTTTTCACAAGTCATTGAATTGAGTGATACATTCTTAAGTGAGATGAACTAACAGAGAGTATAGGAGGAGGATTTTGGGATCCAAAGTGACCTACATGAAAGTGCGAATTTCCTTGATGAGAAAAGTTAGCTCTTGATGCTCGAGTGTCAAATTAGAGCTATTTGTGCTTTAACATTCAAAATATTGCCTTGTTGATAATTCATGAGTGTGTGGGTAATTGTTGGTCCCAATTGATGTGTGTTTGATTCACCTTAGGCTAACTAAAATAGCTCTTTTGGTGTGGAGGTGGGAATTACCTTATTTGCTTGAGGACAAGCAAAAGCTTAAGTTTTGAGGAGTTGATAAGTGGGGATTTTGACTACTTATTTGCACCCCTTTTTACTTTTATTTTAGCTCAAAAATATTTTAAAGGTATTTCCGAAAACTGATAAAATTGCTTACTTTCAGGAGTATTGGAAAGTGAGCCAAAGTGATGAAACTCAACTCAAGAAGGAGTATTTTTTGACAAGGACAAAGTCAAGCAAAATGGCCAAAGTGCGGACCGCAGAATTCTGTCTGCGGCCGCAGATCCTGAAGAACCTCTGTCAGAAAAGCATTACAAAGTGTGGACCGCACAATAATTTTGCGGCCGCAGAAGGTGAAGATCATAGAGTTGGAAGTCTGAGTTCCAAGAAGTGCGGACCACACTATTATTGTGCAGCCACAGAACTCAAGAGTGTGGCTGCACTCAGAAATGTGCGGTCCGCAGAACCTAATGAAGTGCGGTTAATTCAGACTTGTGCGGCCGCAGAAGTCCCTCCTATCAAGATTTGCATCAAAGTACGGGCCTCACACAGAATTGTGCGGTTGTAGAACCTCCTAAAGAGCAATTTTGTCCGAAAATTTTAGTTGTGTATAAATAGTCTTTTTTGACAAAATTAGGTTAAGTTTGAACATCTAAAAGTAGAGAGCCATTTTTATTTAGTGCTTTAGGAAATGTTATGATAGTTTATCTATTTTACATTGGATTTTCATCCCTTTATCATTTAATATGAGTTTAATCATCTTTTCTTCTTTAATTTCTTCATTTTCATTTATGAGTAGCTAAATTTCTAGCTAGGGTTGTGACTCAACCCTAGTGTTGGTACCTAATGGGTGTTTTATTTAGAGCTTAATTATGGTTGGATGTATAATAATTAGCCTAGTTCTTGCTCTAATTGTAGGAATAATGGTTGCAAACATTAATTCAAGCCTAACTGACTTAGTCTCTACTTGGGAAAGAGAGGCCGAGTCTAGGAAAACTTGGCTAACAAGAATTTGGGATGAACTTAAGAAATTGATAGTCCCAATTAAAGGATTGAATCTAGAGATGGTAAAACCCGACTTGGGCATTTATCGATTGTTATGTGTATTACCCATTTGGACTTGAGAAAGCCAAATTGGGTAAAACCACTCTATTACCGAGAGGTATTGAGTGGGTATTTTTGTGTTGACTGCTATATTATACCCTGACCAATGAAACCTTCTCTAAAACCCACAACCCTTTAGGCAAACACCTAGGTGGAAATCACAACCCTAGATCTTTTACAAACTTGAAAACAAAAGCACCAAAATATTGTTGTCTAGCTTTACATTTACAAACAATAGCATAAATTTGAAGTAGACTAAAACAACAAAGTATGTGGAAGTGCATTTTAGACACATTATAAGCTTAGTCCGAATATATACTAATCCCATCTACGCTTCCTGAGGAATCGATCCCGACTCCAAGTTGGGTTATTATAATTGCATCAATAGCTTCACAACCTCAATCAGTGGTGTGAATTTGGCCGATATCAATAGCCACCAGTACCACTAGTCAGGGCCGCGAGAGGCTGAGGTCACGGTAGAGGCCGCGATAGTGGCAGAGGTGCATCTCGTGCAGTAGCTAGAGCGGAACCTGCAGATCCACCAGTTGCCCCAATTCAGGAGGAGGCTCCAGTTGTGGATGAGCATGTGGGACCAGCTCAGGCACCACCCATGCCCATTGTGATTCCAAGCCTTCAGGAGGCCTTAGCCGAGATTCTGACCGTGTGCACCAGTCTTGCTCAGGCGGTCTCTGTTCTGGCTGCATCAGCCACTTCTCAGGTCGGGGGAGGTGCTCAGACTCCTGCTTCCCACATACCAGAGCATGTGGTTTAGGGACTCTAGACACCGGGGCACTAGCAGCCCAGTCGGTTGTAGCTGCTCAGGACTATATGGTCCCTGTTATGCCTGATGATGAGTAATGTCGATTTGAGAGGTTTGGGAGACTCTAGCCTCCTTCTTTCAGTGGTATAGAGAGGGAGGATGCACATGGCTTCTTGGATAAGTGTCAGAGGATGCTCCGTACAATAGGTATTCCGGAGACCAGTGGGGTCTCATTCACTAATTTTCAGTTCTGTGGGGCTACCTTCAGTTGGTGAGAGGCTTACGAGAGGCATACGCTGGTCGGCACAACACCCCTTACATGGAAGGAGTTCTCCATTCTCTTCTTGGAGAAGTTCGTGCCTCGGTCCCACAGAGGGGAGCTGCGTAGGCAGCTCAAGAAGCTTCATCAAGGTGATATGTCCGTTACGTAGTATGAGATGAGATTTTATGAGTTGGCCCATCATGTTGTCTGGTTGGTTCCCACAGACAGGGAGAGGATCAGGAGGTTCATAAATGGCCTCACTTTTCAGCTGCGATTGCTTATGACTAGAGGGAGAGTGTTTAGTGCTACTTTTGATGAGGTTGTCGACATTGCTCGTCAGATAGAGATGGTTCGCAGCCAGTAGTGGGTTGAGAGGGAGGCCAAGAGGCCTCTAACAGGGTGGATTCAGTGGTGTTCCTTTTGGGGGTCAGTTCTATCACGGTAAGGGCCGTCCTTACAGACATGCTCAGACGGCTCGCCCAGTTCACCATGGTGCATCGTCTGGCCATGGTTCACACACTTATCAGCAGGGTCACTAATCTCTCAGTTCCCTCCCAGCTCAGATTTCGTCCCGTGCTCCATCGGGTCAGGGATCGTCTATGACAGGTCCTTCTACCAGTTATCCTAGTGCTCGGGGCTTCCTTCATTCCCCACCACCAGCACCAGGGAGTGTTTTTGAGTGCGGGGAGTTTGCGCATGTATGCAGGCAGTGTCCTCGTCAACAGAGAGGTCTAACGTAGGAGAGGAGTCAGACTGCGTCTTCTGCACCGGTTGCTGCACCACCCACTCAGCCAGCTCGGGGTAGGGACTAGTCAGCTAGAGGTTGCTCTAGAGGGGGAGGCCGATCAGGTGGCAGATAGGCCCGATTCTATGCTCTTCCTGCCAGACAAGATGCCATTGCTTCGAATGGTGTGATCACATATATTGTCTCAATTTGCCACCAGGATGCCTCTGTTTTATTTGACCCTGGTTCCTCTTATTCATATGTGTCCTCATATTTGCTTATTATTTGGATATTCCCCGTGAGTCTCTAGTTTTATCTATTCATATATCTACGCTGGTGGCTGATACTATTATTGTAGACCGTATATATAGATCATGTGTGGTGACTATTGGGAGTTTGGAGACTAGAGTTAATCTCTTGCTGCTTGGTATGGTCGATTTTGACGTGATCTTGGGTATGGATTCATTGTCTCCGTGTCATGTTACTGTAGATTGTCATGCTAAGACCATGATGTTGGCGATGCCGGGGTTAAAGAGGGTTGAGTGGAGCGGCTCTATAGACTATATTCCCGATAGAGTGATTTCATATTTGAAGGCTCAGCGGATGGTTGAGAAGGGTTGTCTATCTTATTTGGCCTTTGTGAGGGATGTTAGTGCAGAGACCCCTACTATTGATTTTGGTCCGGTGGTGCGAGATTTTTCGGATGTGTTTCCTGCTGGCCTGCCGGGCATGCCGCCTGACAGGGATATTAACTTTGGTATTGATTTGGTGCCGGGCACTCAGCCCATTTTTATTCTACCATATTATATGGCACCAGCTGAATTGAAGGAGTTGAAGGAGAAACTTCAATAACTCTTTGATAAGGTGTTTATTTGGCCTAGCGTGTCACCTTGGGGTGTACCAGTTCTATTTGTGAAGAAGAAGGATGGTACTATGAGAATGTGCATTGATTACAGGCAGTTGAACAAGGTCACAATCAAAACCTAGTATCCTTTGCTGCCTATTGATGATCTATTTGACCAACTTCAGGGAGCGAGGGTGTTCTCCAAGATTGATTTGAGGTTAGGGTATCACCCGTTGAAGATTTGGGACTCGAATATTCTTAAGACAGCTTTCAGAACCCGATATGGCCATTATGAGTTCCTTGTGATGTCTTTCGGGCTGACCAATGCCCCAATAACGTTCATGCATATGATGAATAGAGTATTTAGCCTTATCTTGACTCGCTCTTTATTTTATTCATTGATGATATCTTGGTGTACACTCGTAGCCAGAAGGAGCATGCCTAGTATCTGAAGATTTTGTTGCAGTGGTGAGGGAGGAGAAACTTTATGCAAAGTTCTCCACGTGTGAGTTTTGGTCATTTGCGTTATTGGGGCATGTGGTGTCCAGTAAGGGTATTTAGGCAGACCGAAGAAGATATAGGCGGTTCAGAGTTGGCCTAGACCATCCTCAGCCACGGAGTTTCCAAGCTATCTTGGTTTGGCTGGTTATTACTGTTGTTTCATAGAGGGTTTATCATCTATTACATCGACCTTGACCAAATTGACCCAAAAGGGTGCTCCTTTCAGGTGGTCGAATAAGTGCTAGGAGAGCTTTCAGAAGCTCAATACTGCTTTGACCACAACTCCAATTCTAGTTCTACCATCAGCTTCTGGTTCTTATGCAGTGTATTGTGATGCTTCTCGGATCGATATTGGGTGTGTGCTGATGCAGGAGGGTAGAGTGATTGCTTATGCTTCACGCCAGTTGAAGCCCCATGAAAGGAACTATCCTGTCCATGACCTTGAGTTAGCAACTATTGTTCATGCCCTGAAGATTTGGCGGCACTATTTGTACTGTGTCCGTTGTGAGATTTACGCAGATCACCGAAGTTTGCATTATTTGTACAAACAGAAGGATCTTAACTTGCGTCAGTAGAGGTGGTTGGAGCTGCTTAAGGACTATGATATCACCATTTTTTACCATCCCGGGAAGGACAATGTGGTGGCCGATGCTTTTAGTCATTAGGGGGAGAGTTTGGGGAGCTTAGCATATCTACCAATAGTAGAGAGGCCATTGGCATTGGTTGTTCAGGCCTTAGCCAGTCGGTTTGTTAGATTGGATATCTCTGAGCCGAGTCGAGTATTAGTTTGTGTGGACTCTCGGTCTTCTCTTTATGATTGTATCAGGGAGCGTCAATATGATGACCCCATAGACTTGTCCTCAAAGACACGATCCAGCACGGTGATGCCAAGGAGGTCACTATTGGGGAGGATGCTGCATTCAGGATGCAAGGCATGCTATGTGTGCCCAATGTAGATGGTTTGCGAGAGTTGATTCTTCAGGAGGCTCATAGTTCGTGGTATTTTATTCATCCGGGTGCCGGGAAGATGTATAAGGACTTAAGGCAGCATTACTGGTGGAGGAGAGTGAAGACGGACACAGTGGAGTATGTAGCTCGGTGTCTAAATTTCCAGCAGGTGAAGTATAAGAATCAGCAGCCAGGTGGGATGCTTCAAATGTTAGAGGTCCCGGAGTAGAAATGGGAGCGGATCACCATGGATTTCATTGTTGGGCTTCCACGAACTCAGTGGAATTTTGATGAAGTTTGGGTGATTTTGGATAGGCTGACAAAGTCAGCTCTTTTCATACCTATGTTGACTACCTATTCTTTCGAGCAGCTGGCTCGAGTGTATATTCGCGAGATCTTCAGGCTTCATGGCGTACCAGTATCTATCATCTCTGACCGGGGTACGCAGTTTACATCACGGTTCCTGAAGGCCGTACAACATGAGTTGGGTGCTCGAGTGGAGTTGGCACAACATTTCACCCTCAGATGGATGGACAGTCCGAGTGCACTATTAAGATATTAGAGGATATGCTCCATGCGTGTGTGATGGAGTTTTGGGACTCGTGGGATCAGTTCTTGCCATTAGCGGAGTTTGCTTACAACAACAGTTATCCGTCGAGCATCTAGATGGCACTGTATGAGGATCTGTATGGTAGGCAGTGTCGGTCTCTAGTGGGTTGGTTCGATCCGGGCGAGGCTAGGTTATTGGGTACATACTTGGTTCAGGATGCTCTGGAGAAGGTTAAGGTGATTCAGGATCGACTTCGCACAACCTAGTCCAGAGAGAAGATTTATGCAGATAGGAAGGTTCACGATGTTGCATTTATGGTTGGAAAGCGGGTTCTGCTTTGGGTACCACCCATGAAGAGTGTTATGAGGTTCGGAAAGAAGGGAAAGCTTAGCCCAAGGTTTATCGGCCTATTTGAGGTGTTGTGGCATGTTGGGGAGGTTTTTTAGGAGCTTCCCTTGCCTCCCAGTCTAGCAGGAGTTCATCCAGTATTCCATGTTTCTATGCTCTGAAAGTATCACGGTGATTCATCTCACGTGTTGGATTTCAACTCAGTCCAGTTGGATAAGGATTTATCTTATGTTGAGGAGCCGGAAGCTATTTTGGACAGGCATGTTCGAAAGCTGAGGTCAAAGAACATTGCTTCTATGAAGGTTTAGTGGAGGGATCAGCCAGTCGAGAAAGTGACTTGGGAGATTCAGCATGACATGCACATCCGTTATCCTCATCTTTTCATCACTACAAGTATGTCTTTATACTCATTCGGGGATGAAGTTTGTTTAAGCGGGGAAGGATGTAACGACCCGACCGATCATTTTGAGAGTTGTAGCCCCGTTCCCCCATTTGCTGCTCCTTTTGTGTTCTACAGCTGTTATATGACTTACCAGGTTAGTTGGTTCGGGTCCGGAGTGATTTCAGAGTGAGTTGAGACACTTAGTCTCTTAATTGAAAGCTTAAGTTGGAAAATTCAACCGGATGTCGACTTATGTGTAAACAACCTCGGATTTGAATTTTGATGGCTTCGTTAGCTTTGTTAGGTGATTTTGGACTTAGGAGCGCATCGGAAATGTGATTTAGAGGTCCGTACTAGAATTAGGCTTGAAATGGCGAAAGTTGGACTTTTGGAAGTTTGACCGGGAGTGGACTTTTTGATATTGGGGTCGGATTGGATTTCGGAGGTTGGAGTAGGTTCATGGTGTCAATTATGACTCGTGTGAAAATTTTAGGTCAATTGGACGTGGTTTGATAGGTTTTAGTGTCGTTTGCAAAATTTGGAACTTTCAAAGTTCATTAGGCTTGAATCCGTGTGTAATTCGTGTTTTTGATGTTGTTAGAGGTGATTTGAAGGTTCGACAAAGTTCATATCATGTTTTGGGACTTGATGATATGTATGGTTGAGGTCCCGGGGGCCTCGGGTGAGTTTCGGAGGGTTAACAGATCATTTTTGGACTTTGGTTGTTGTCTAATAACTGCCGGTGTAATTCTGCTAGTTTCCTCTTACGCATTCACGAGAGGAGCCTCACATTCCCGAATGGTGTTTGTGATCTGGGAGGGTTTTGTTCTATGCGTTCGCGAAGAGTTGGACACGAACATGAAGGTATGGTTGTGTGTGCATCGTGAACACGGGCAAGGTGTCACGTTCGCGAAGAGATGTCGAGATAGCTTGGAAGCCCTATCCCTTGGCCTATGTGTTTGCGGGGCAGGGGTAGTGTTCAAAGAGTAATGTTGGCAAAGCTTCGCGTTCACGAAGCTGTGATCGTGTTCTCAAAGAGTTAAGTTGAGAGGCAGGAAATTGGTCTACGCGAACGCAAGAGGAAGGTCGCGTTCACGATGAAGGTGCATCTGGGCAGATTTAAAAGATCAGAAATGAGGGTTTCGAGTTCATATCATAAAATTGAAGTGGGTGCTCGGTAAAAGGTGATTTTTGGAGAGATTCTTGCGTGGGTGTTTGGGGTAAGTGATTCCTATCTATGTTTGGTCAAATTACATGATTATTCCTTTAATTCCATCATCTAATTTGTGATTTGGGATGGAAAAATTGGGAAAAAAGAGGAAGAGTTCTTTAGATTTTTGAGGTTTTGAATGGGATTTTATTATCGGATTTGGGTAAATTTGATATGGTTAGACTCGTAAGTGAATGGGATTTCGGGTTTTGTGACTTTTGTTGGATTTCGAGACGTTGGCCGGGGGTCGGTTTGAGCCGATTTCGGATTTTTGGCAATAATTTAGTATTTTTCTTGTGTAATTGCTCCCTTTAGCCTATATTAATTGTACTGCTGGTGGCTATATTCGGGACGTTTGGAGACCGATTTGAGAGGCAAAGGAATTTTGGAGTAGAGTTTTCCTCGGATTGAGCTAAGTAACAATTTTAAATCTGGTCCTAAGGGTATGAAACCCCGAATTTTTGAATTATATGATTGATTGGAAGTGACACACATGCTAGGTGATGGGCGTGTGAGCGTGCACCGTGGGAATTGGGACTTGGTCCATTCCGTGAAACTGGAATTTGAACAAACGTGTTGTTATCTATATGCTCTTCATGTGGTTTAGATAATTGACTGTGAATCCTGTTAGAGATCATGCTTAGGCCATGTATTGGTACTGCTGGGACCCACAGAGGTCATGTTATAGGTCAAATTACCTACTATATGTTATTTGTACTCTGTCCCAGTCTTCTTTTGCATATCATATCTCAGTATCTACTATTCTTGATTGATACATCATATTATTACTGTTTGGGTTGTTTTCTTGATTTTTGAGAGCCCGAGAGACTGGAGAGATTGATGACTGAGTGAGGCCGAGGGCCTAATTGTGAGGATATTTATGGATCGGGCTTCATGCTGCAACATGTTTCTTGATATATATGCCACAATTGGCTTGTTATAGCGCTTGGGCTGAAGGAGCCCCTCCGGAGTCTGTACACACCCCCAGTGAGTGCAGGTACCTACTGAGCTCTAGTTCCGAGTGCTGAGTGATCGTGAGGAATGAGAGACTGTGAGGAATGAGAGATTGTGAGGTTGGATTCAATGGGAAGACTGAGTGAATGTTGGCTTGAGAGGTTGTATATGATTCATTATTGTTGCACATAGTTTCCTTATATTGCTTTTTTGAAAATTTCTGAAAGAAATATTTACCCGGTTTTACTTGAACTCGGCATTTACATACTGATTTGACTTAATTTTTTGGATTTGGGAAGCACGTCTATTTTCCTTATTGAGATTAATGAAAATGAATTATAACTGCGTAGCTCATCACTATCTTTCAGTTCCTAATTTATTATTGTTACTTACTGAGTTGGTTGTACTCACGCTACACGCTGCACTTCGTGTGCAGATATAGGAGTCTCTGGAAGTGGAGGGTGTTAATAGTTCTCGTAGTTGACTGTTGGAGATAGCGAGGTAGCTGCCTGGCGTTTGCAAGCCTTGTTTTCTTCTTCCTTATCTTTTCTTTCGTTGTATTTGGATTCAGACTGTGATAGTCGTTTATTTCCATACCGTTTATGTTTAGATGCTCATGACATAGTGACACCCCGACGTTGGGCTATTTTTCGCACTGAATTTTGAGTTTAACTCCTATGTACGAAAACTCTGTTATTTAAAAACTTTTGATCTATCTTTCTGTGAAATATTGGAAGTATTTTGAAAATGCCGGCTTGCCTAGTACCATCTATAGGCACCATCATGACTGGTTAGGATAATTTGCATAGAACATGTGAAAAAGATCTTCATAAATCTTTGTGTGATGACCCAAAAGGTCATCCCTTGTTTTATAAGTCGAAACTGTGTTCTGAGGCCTTGAAAACCTCCTTTTATCTCACCTTGTTTTGCGTGCACAGCCCGGGCGTACATCCGGGAAGCTTTTATATGAAAAATTGAGAAAATGCTAATATTTGCCTTTAAAATTTGATTTAAGTTGAATTCGGTCAACATTTTGGGTAAACGGACCCGGACCCATGATTTGACGGTCCTGGAGGGTCCGTAGGAAAATATGACACTTGGGCGTATGCCCGGAATCGAATTCCGAGGTCCCAAGCCCGAGAAATGCATTTTTGAAAGAAATTATTTTTCTGAAAATATAAGAGTTTTTGAAAATATGGTTATATTTGAAATTTATGGTATCGAGCTCGTATTTTAGTTCCGGAGTCCGGTACAGGTTCAATATGATAATTAAGTTGTGTCTGTAAAATTTGGTAAGAAATGGAGGTCGTTTGACGTGATTCGGACCCGTATTTGTGAAATTTTAAACTTTGGAAGTTTTGAGATTTTTTCTTTGATTTCTATGCTAAATTCGTTGTTTAAGATGTTATCTTGGCGATTTGATCGCATGAGTAAGTCCGTAGGATGTTTTTGAGGTTGTGTGCATGTTTGGTTTGGAGCCCTGAGGGCTCGGGTGAGATTCAGATAGGCGTCAGAGTGTTTTGAATTTTAGAAAATCTACTGTGTTGGCTGTATCTGGTGTCTGGATTTTTACACTGTGCGAACGCGTGGTAACCCATGCGAACGCAATGCACAAGTGGGGAAGGGGGTTGGTTTACACTATGTGAACGCATAGACCTAGGTGCGAACGCGGAGCCTTGGGGAGTTTACTCTACGCGAACGCACCAGGTCAGTCGCGAACGCATATAGTAGGAATGGAGCTGGGGGATGGGTAGCCGTAATGCGGTGCGAACGCAGCCTGTGGCTCGCGAACGCTTAGGCCTGGGGGATTAAGCCTATGCGAACGCGTCCAAGGCACGTGGGCGCATAGAATAAGTTCCAGTCTTTTAAAAAACAGTAGCAAAAAGCGGGATTTCTTCAAATTTTCATAACTCTTTCACTAAAAATCGAACTTGGGCGATTTTTGAAGAGGGATTTCACCACAAAACCATAGGCATGTGTTCTTAGATTCGTTTACTTCAATTTCCATTAACACCCATTAGATTTCTAGGACTAAATCATGTTCTTAATGGTAGAAAATTGGGGATTTGGGTAGAGTTAGGGCTTTTTGAATAATTGGAATTTAGACCTCGTTTTCGGGTCGGATTTCGAAACTAATTATATATTCGGGCTCGTGGGTGAATGCGTAATCAGATTTTTGTCCGAACCTCGTGTTTTGACCAAGCGGGCCCAGGGTTGATTTTTGACTTTTGGGAAGAATGATATAAAACCTATAATTAAGCGTTGGGATTGAATAGTTTAGCATTTATTGATGCTATTAAGTTAAATATGTCTAGATACAAGTGAATTGGAGTAAAATTCAAAAGGAAAAGCGGTAATCGAGGCTTGAGTTTGGTCGTGGAATTCGAGGTAAGTGTTTGGCTTAACCTTAGATTGAGGGAATAGGTGTTGTGTCCTATTTGTTATGAGTAAGTATCATGTTCAACGTATATGTGAGGTGACGAGTACCTATACGATGGTGTAAAGTATGCCCGTGAGTCGAATATTCTGATTTATGATGTTTTTCATTAAGTAATACTTGATTTTCACTTTATAGCTATCCATGTTGGTGGAAATTACTTGATATTGAATTGTGTCGAGTATTGGTTTCAGTTGAAGATGTTTATGTGAAGTTATGCACTAAGTAAGATTGGTTATAGCTGTTTTTCCCTTGCCAGGACGTTATGATTTTATTTCTGTTTACTCCATTAATTTTCCTTGTTGGATTGCTATCATTTGATGTGTTTGGGTGAGGAAGAGTGTGAAAGCATGAAGGGTGATGCCGTGCGTGAGATTTTGAGTGAATGTTAATGCACGAAGGGTGATGCCGTGTCGATATTGTAATTTTAAAAGCACAAAGGGTGATGTCGTGCCATGATATGAGTGATAATGCACGAAGGATAATGCCATGCCATGATATTGTGAGGTAAAAGCACGAAGGGTGATGCCGTGCTGAATATATTGATTCTGATGGCGAGGACAAGAGTAAAAGAATGAAGGGTGATACCTTGCACTTGTTTTCGTATTACTATTTCTGTTGCTTAAATTGATATCTAAATTGTGCGTTATCTCGTTATTTCCATTATTTGATATTTCCTCTCCTCAGCATGTTCCCCTTTCCTTTATGCTTAACTTCTTATTCCTCGTTGTATTATTTCCTCCGTATACTGTTAAACTGCACAGGTTGGTTTGGTGATCTTGTCCTAGCCTCACCCCTACTTCGCCGAGGTTAGGCTCGACACTTACTCAGTACATGAGGTCGGTTGTATTGATGCTACACTCTGTACATCTTTGTTCTGCAGATCCCAGTACAGGACCCTATGGAACTTAGAGCGAGGAGGCTGCCTTCAGTCCACGTGGAGACACTGAGGTAGTCCTGCAGGCGTCCGCAGGCCTTGGCGTCCCCTTCTACTTCATTTGTATTCTGTTCTAGTTATTCTAGAAACAGATTATTTACTTTTGTTCAAACTCCTTATTTGTAGTACTCGTAGATAGTCTGTGAAGTCGTGACACCAAAATTTTGTGTTTAGTATTATAAATTTCGAGATGGTAATTGGTCAAGTTATTAGACTTTGCTTCATTTTTGTATTTTCATTTCTGATGGTTTTGTATTTCACCGTTATCTGATAATAGTGAAGGAGTAAGGTAAATTAAACATTCACGTTAGCTTGCCTAGCGGGTTCAACGTTAGGCACCATCGCGGTCCCGATAGTGGAAAATTCGGGCCGTGACAGGTTGGTATCAGAGCACTAGGTTGGTTAGGTCTCACAATTCACGGACAAGCTTAGTAGTGTCTGAGGGATCGGTATGGAGACGTCTGTTCTTATCCCCTCTAGCCTGCAGAGTTTTGGAATAACTTCACATCTATTCTTCTTTATCGTGCGATTTGAATTTTAAATGCTAGTTGAATTTCTATTCTATTCTCTCACAAATGGAGAGAACACATGCTTCTTCATCTGTTGATCAGCAGCCCGAGTCTCTAGTTGCAGCTCCTACGATGGGCCGGGGATGAGGCCGGGGCCGTGCTAGAGGTGGAGGCAGGGGCATAACTCAGCCCAGAGTAGCAGCCCTAGTGGCGGAGCCTCAGATAGAGTTTGCAGATGAGGTTCCTGCCGAGACAGTCCCGGTTGGGCCAGCTCAGGTTCCCGAGGGGTTTATTGCCACCCCAGTACTCCAGGATGCTCTGGTCCATCTAGTGGGCCTCATGGAGAGTGTCGCTCAAGCAGGTTTGCTTCCTGCAGCACTAGCCGTCTCTTAGGCTGGGGGAGGAGTCCAAACGCCCGCTACTGGCACCTCGTAGCAGTTGGCTTCTCAGTTTCAGACTCCAGTAGCTCAGCTAGCCGGGGTAGTTCACCCGAGTATTGTGGCCCAGACCGGTGATGGAGCAGCTATGTCTGCTGATGCTTTGTGGAGGTTGGACAGGTTCACCAAGCTTTTCATTACTAATTATAGTGGTGCGTCTTCAGAGGATCCCCAGGACTATTTGGGTAGCTGCCATGAGGTTCTACTGACCATAGGGATAGTGGAGACTAATGGGATCGACTTTGCTACCTTTGGTCTGTCAGGTCCCGTCAAGACTTGGTGGAGAGATTGTAGTTTGGCCAGACCAGTTGGATCACCGGCCTTGACTTGGGCCCAGTTCACTCAGCTATTTCTGGAGAAGTTTCTTCCTATCACTCATAGAGAGGATCTTCGGAGGCAGTTTGAGCGTCTCCAGCAGGGTTCTATGACAGTCACGCAGTATAAGACCAGATTCATCACCTTGGCCCGACATGATATTACGATACTTCCCACTTACTGAGAGAGGGTGAGGAGGTTTATTGAGGGACTAGCTCCGCCGATCAGATTGCAGATGGCTAGAGAGGCATGAAGTGATATTTCCTTTCAGGATGCAGCCAATGGGGCCAGACAAATCAAGATGGCTTTATCACAGGGGGTGGTCAGGGGTCTGACAAAAGACCCCGTCATTTTGGAAGGTTCAGTGGAGCCTCATCTGGAGGCAGGGATTCTTTTAGTAGGGGCCATCCTCCTAGGACGTTTCATTCGGCACTTCAGTTTTCTCGTAGTGCTCCAGGTGGCCGTGGTTCCCATATGCAGTATTCTGATCAGTTTCCCTACAGTGCACCATCATCTCCTATCAGTGCACGCTGCTTCAGAGTTTTCAGGGTGGTTACTCAGGTCGTTAGGGTCAGCAGCCTCAGCAGCCGAGGGCTTGCTATACTTGTGGCGATCAGAGGCACATTGCTAGATTTTCCCTCGAGCCTCGAGCAGTCCTCAACACCAGGGTTGTCGTGCTATGGTTTCCGCACCAGGTGCTCCACCACCCACTCAACCAGCCAGAGGTGGAGGTTGAGGTGTTAGAGGTGGAGGTCAGACAGTTAGAGCTGGAGGCCAGGCTACTAGGGGTAGAGGTCAGCCAACAGGAGGCCGTCCCAAGGACGTAGTTCAGATGGGTGGGGCCCAGCCATGATGTTATTCTATTCCAGCCAGACCTGAGGCTGAGGCCTCTGATGCAGTTATCACAAGTATGGTTTCAGTTTGCAGCAGGGATGCTTCGGTTTTATTTAATCCGGGGTCCACATTTTCCTATGTGTCATCTTATTTTTCTCCTTACTTTGTTATGCCCCATGATTCTCTGAGTACTCCTGTATATATGTCTACACCGGTGGGTGATTCTATTATGGTAGATTGTGTCTACCGTTCGTGTGTAGTGGTTATTGGTGGTCTTCAGACTAGTGTAGATCTTCTACTTCTTGATATGGTAGATTTTGATGTTATTTTGGGGATATATTGGTTGTCGCCTTATCATGCCATACTGGACTGTCATGCCAAGACCATAACCTTAGCGTTGCCGGGGTTGCCTCAACTGGAGTGGAGAAGGACTGCTTGTCATTCTTCTAGCAGAGTTATCTCATATATGAAGGCTCGGCGTATGGTCGAGAAGGCGTGTTTTTCCTATTTGGCCTATGCTCGTGATTCTAGTGCCGAGGTTCCTTCTATGGAGTCTGTGCCCATTGTCCGCGAGTTTCCAGAGGTGTTTCCTACAGACCTACCGGGTATGCCACCCGATAAGGAAATTGACTTTTGCATTGATTAGGCTCCGGGTACTCAACCCATTTCTATTTTGCCATATCGTATGGCCCCGCCAGAGTTGAAGGAGTTGAAAGAACAGTTGTAGGACTTGCTTGATAAAGGCTTTATTAGGCCTAGTGTCTCGCCTTGGGGTGTGCTGGTGTTGTTTGTTAAGAAGAAAGATGGGTCGATGAGGATGTGCATAGATTATCGGTAGTTGAACAAGGTTACCAACAAGAATAAGTATCCATTGCCGAGGATTGATGATTTGTTTGATCAGCTTTAGGGTGCCTAGGTATTTTCCAAGATTGATTTGAGATATGGATACCATCAGTTGAGGATTAGGGCATCCAATATCCCTAAGACAACTTTTCGCACTCGGTATAGGCATTATGAGTTCTTAGTAATGTCATTCGGGTTGACAAATTCCTCAGCTGCTTTCATGGACTTGATGAACCGAGTGTTCAGGACTTATTTGGACTCGTTCATGATTGTCTTCATTGATGATATTCTGATTTACTCCCGCAGCCGGGAGGAGCACGAGCAACACCTTCGAGTCGTTCTCCAGACTCTGAAGGACAATAAGTTATATGCTAAGTTTTCGAAATGTGAGTTTTGGTTGGGTTCAGTTGCATTTCTAGGTCATGTTGTATCAGCAGAGGGTATTCAGGTGGATCCTAAGAAGATTTCAGTGGTCAAGGATTGGCCTAGACCCACATCAGCTACAGAGATCCAAAGTTTCTTGGGTTTGGCGGGCTATTACCGTCAGTTTGTGGAGGGGCTTTTGTCTATTGAAGCCCCAATGACCAGGTTGACTCAGAAGGTTGCCTAGTTCAGGTGGTCAGAGGAGTGTGAGGAAAGCTTCCAGAAGCTCAAGACAGCTTTGACTATGGCGCCGGTGTTGGTTTTGCCCACAGGTTCGAGGCCATATACTGTGTATTATGATGCATCTCCGGTTGGACTTGGTGTAGTGTTGATGCAGGATGGCAAGGTTATTGCATATGCTTCACATCAGTTGAAGATCCACGAGAAGAATTATCCAGTTCATGATTTAGAGCTAGCAGCCATTGTTCACGCGCTGAAGATTTGGAGGCATTATCTATATGGCGTGTCATGTGAGGTGTTCACAGATCACAAGAGCTTGCAATATTTTTTCAAGCAGAAAGAGCTAAATTTGAGGCAGAGGAGATGGTTGGAGCTGTTGAAAGACTATGGTATCACCATCTTATATCATCCGGGGAAGGCCAATGTAGTGGTCGATGCTTTGAGTAGGAAGTCAGCCAGTGTGGGTAGTCTTGCATATATTCTGGTCGGGGAGAGACCGCTTGCTTTGGATGTTCATGATTTAGCCAATCGGTTCATGAGATTGGATGCCCGACAGTGTTCTAGCTTATACAATTGTTCGTTCCTCATTATTTGATGGTATTCGAGACCAACAATATGATGATCCTCATTTGTGTGTCCTTAGGGATACGGTCCGACACAGTGATGCCAAGCAGGTTATAGTTGGTAATGATGGAGTTTTACGAATACAGGGTCGTATTTGTGTACCCAATATGGATGGAATTCGTGAGTTGATATTAGAGGAGGCCCATAGTTCCCGGTATTCTATCCATCCGGGCACCACAAAGATGTACCAGGATTTGCGGCAGCATTATTGGTGGATGAGGATGAAGAAGGATATTGTGGCATATGTAGCTTGGTGCTTGAATTGTCAGCAGGTAAAGTACGAGCATCAGAGACCTGGTGGATTGATGAGGCAAATTGAGATTCCTGAGTGGAAGTGGGAGCGTATCACCATGGATTTCGTTGTTAGACTCCCACGGGCTCAGAGGAAGTTCGATGCAGTATGGGTCATTGTGGATAGGTTGACCAAGTCAGTGCATTTCATTCCTGTGGCAGATTCCTATTCTTCGGAGAGATTAGCAGAGATCTACATTAGGGAGATTGTTCGTCTTCATGGCGTACCCGTGTCCATTATTTTTGATCGAGGTACGCAGTTTACCTAGCATTTCTGGAGGGCAGTTTAGCGTGAGTTGGGCACACGGGTTGAGTTGAGCACAACATTTCACCTTAGACGGACGGGCAGTCCGAGCGTACTATTCAGATTTTGGAGGATATGCTACGGGACTGTGTCATTGACTTTGGAGGTTCTTGGGATCAGTTCTTACCATCAGCTGAGTTCGCCTACAACAACAACTATCAGTCAAGCATTTAGATTGCTCCCTATGAGACACTATATGGTAGGCGGTGTCAGTCGCTAGTTGGGTGATTTGAGCTGGGAAAGGCTCGGTTGCTGGGTACGAAGTTAGTCCAGGATGCCTTGGATAAGGTAAAGATCATTCAGGATAGACTTCGTACATCTCAGTCCAGGCAGAATAGTTATGCCGACCGCAGAGTTCGTGACTTGGCATTCATGGTTGGAGAGCGGGTGTTGCTTCGGGTGTCGCCCATGAAGGGCGTGATGAGATTTGAAAATAAGGGTAAGCTAAGCCCTAGATACATTGGTCCGTTTGAGATCCTTGATAGGGTGGGAGAGGTGGCTTATAGACTTGCGTTGCCACCGAATTTATCAGCTGTGCATCCAGTGTTTCATGTGTCTATGCTTCGAAAGTATCACGGTGATCCAGTCCATGTGTTAGATTTCAGCAGTGTCCAGTTGGACAAGGATTTGACCTATGAGGAGGAGCCGGTAGCCATATTAGACCCGTAGGTTCGTCAATTGAGATCGAAGAGTTATCCTTTGGTTCGTGTCCAGTGGAGAGGTCAGCCTGCCGATGCAACTACCTGGGAGTCAGAATCCGATATGCGAAGCCGATATCCCCATTTTTTCCCCAATTCAGGTACGTTTCTATGTCCGTTCGAGGACGAGCGTTTGTTTTAGAAGTGGAGAATGTGATGACCCAAAAGGTCATCCCTTATTTTATAAGTCAAAACTGTGTTTCGAGGCCTTGAAAACCTCCTTTTATCTCACCTCATTTTGCGTGCGCAGTACGGGCATACATCTGGGAAGCTTTTATATGAAAAACTCAGAAAATGCTAATTTTTTCCTTTAAAATTTGATTTAAGTTGACTTTGGTCAACATTTTGTATAAACGGACCCGGACCCGTGGTTTGACGGCCTCAGAGGGTTCACTTTGAAACTTAGAGAATCTGTTGTGTTGGCTGTATTTGGTGTCTGGGTTTTTACACTGTGCGAACGCGTGGTAACCCACACGAACGCAATGCACAAACAGGGAAGGGGGTTGGTTTACACTATGCGAACACATAGACCTAGGTGCGAACGCGGAGCCTTGGGGAGTTTACTCTACGCGAGTGCACCAGGTTAGTTGCGAACGCATAGAGTAGGAAGGGAGCTGGGAAATATGCTGTGCGAACGCGGCCTGTGGCCCGCGAATGCGTAGGCCTGAGGGATTAAGCCTATGCAAACGTGTCCAAGGCACGCGAACGCATAGAATAAGTGCCCAATCTTTTAAAAATAGTAGCAAAAACGGGATTTTCAAATTTTCATAACTCTTTCACTAAAACTCGAACTTGGGAGATTTTTGAAGAGGGATTTCACCACAAAACCATAGGTATGTGTTCTTAGTCTCGTTCTCTTCAATTTCCATTAACACCCATTAGATTTCTAGGCCTAAATCATGTTCTTAAGGGTAGAAAATTGGGGATTTGGGTAGAGTTAGGGCTTTTTAAATAATTGAAATTTAGACTTCATTTTGGGGTCAGATTCCGGAACTAATTATATATTCGGGCTCATGGGTGAATGGGTAATCGTATTTTGGTCCGAACCTCGTGTTTTGACCAAGCGAGCCTGGGGTTGATTTTTGACTTTTGGGAAGAATGATATAAAACCTATAATTAAATGTTGGGATTGAATTGTTTAGCATTTATTGATGTTAGTAAGTTAAATATGTCTAGATACAGGTGAACTGGAGTCAAATTCAAAAGGGAAAGCGGTAATCGAGGCTTGAGTTTGGTCGTGGAATTCAAGGTAAGTGTTTGGCTTAACCTTAGCTTGAGGGAATAGGTGTTGTGTCCTATTTTCTATGTGTAAGTATCATGTTCAACGTATATGTGAGTTGACGAGTACCTATACGTTGGTGTCAAGTATGCCAGTGAGTCGAATATTGTGATTTATGTGGTTTTTCATTAATTAATACTTGAGTTTCACTTTATAGCTATCCATGTTGGTGGAAATTCCTTAATATTCAACTGTGTCGAGTATTGGTTTCAATTGAAGATGTTTATGTGAAGTTATGCACTAAGTGAGATTGGTTATAGTTGTTTTTCTCTTGCCGGGACGTTATGGTTTTATTTCTGTTTACTCCGTTATTTTTCCTTGTTGGATTGCTGTCATTTGATGTGTTTGGATGAGGAAGAGTGTGAAAGCATGAAGGGTGATGCCATGCATGAGATTTTGAGTGAATGTTAATGCACGAAGGGTGATGCCGTGCCATGATATGAGTGATAATGCACGAAGGATAATGCCGTGCCATGATATTTTGAGCTAAAAGTACGAAAGGGATGCTGTGCTGAACATATTGATTCTGAGTGTGAGGACGAGAGTAAAAGCACGAAGGGTGATGCCGTGCACTTGTTTTTCGTATTACTATTTCTGTTGCTTAAATTGATATCTAAATTGTCCTTATCTCGTTATTTCCATTATTTGATATTTCCTCCCCTTAGCATGTTCCCCTTTCCTTTATTCTTAACTGCTTATTCCTCGTTGTATTATTTTCTCCGTATACTATTAAACTGCACAGGTTGGTTTGGTGGTCGTGTCCTAGCCTCGTCACTACTTCGCCGAGGTTAGGCTCGACACCTACTCAGTACATGTGGTCGGTTGTACTGATGCTACACTTTGCACATCTTTGTTGTGCAGATCCCGGTACAGGACCCTATGGACCTTAGCGAAGAGGTTGCCTTCAGTCCACATGGAGACACCGAGGTAGTCCTGCAGGCGTCCGCAGTCCTTGGCACCCCCTTCTACTTCATTTGTATTCTGTTCTAGTTGTTCCAGAGACAAATGTATTTACTTTTGTTCAAACCCCTTATTTGTAATACTCGTAGATAGTCCGTGAAGTTGTGACACCAAAATTCTGGGTTTAGTATTATAAATTTCGAGATGGTAATTGGTAAAGTTATTAGACTTTGCTTCATTTTTGTATTTTCATTTCTGATGGTTTTGTATTTCACCGTTATCTGATAATAATGAAGGAGAAATGTAAATTAAACATTCACGTTAGCTTTCCTAGCGGGTTCAACGTTAGGCGCCATCACGGTCCCGACGGTGAAAAATTCGGGTCGTGACACTTTGGAGGGGTTAGAACAAAGAAATTTACCCATCCCTGAAAGTCAAAGAAATCTCTTACCTTGCAAATTAGGGCTTCCATATCCTCCAGGTTGATGACTCTTCCATGAGCGATCAATTTTACCTTGAAAGCAACAAATTTGTCTCTATTAGGCATATCCTAGTAGTTCATTTCTAATTCCAGCAAGCTGTCTAAGTCTATCTTCACTTTCTTTGGGGTGATGGATTCAACTCCTTCTTCAATAGGACGCTTACCTAGGGCTTTATTAGTAAGGCTGCAAGCATCATCAGAGTGATCAGACCCAATAGTGACGGATTCTGATGGTTGAGAGGAGAACTTCCCTTTTGAGCGGGTGCTTTTGCGAGTGGAGGCAGGAGGGCTCTTTGAAGATTTAGCCATTGTAGAGTGGGTGAAGACTACAATGTGAGGTCTTAAGGAGAAGAGGTCTTATAGATAGAGGGAAACGTGAAGAGGCATGATTGAACCGATATGATTGATGGGTGTAGATAAAGGGAAAAATGATCAGCGATTGATTTAGTTTCCATCTCGAGATACGAAAAAAGGTGGGAAGAAGGACTAAAATGGAGGTGTCTCATTAATGCTTATGGCGGGAGGAAAGTAATGATGACATACGTCAATAAGAAAAGATTTTCTACCAAAATTACTAGCAAGCAAAACCTTAAAAAAATACAGAAATTTTGAAAGCCTATTTAGGAAAGCAATAATGCCAAGTAAGTCCCTAAGGTTTTGAAATCAATCTTCCAAGAGAGGCTTAATGAAAATATCTGCTAATTGATCATCACATCAACGAAAGATATTTCTATGTCACCCTTAAGAACATGATCTCTAATAAAATGATGCTTGATATCTGTATGTTTTCCCATATAATGATGCATATGATATTTTGACAAGCAAATAACACTAGAATTGTCACAGAAAATTTGAACAGGTTTAACGGAAAAGTCAAAACCACTTAGTTGGTTTCCAATGGCAATGTATTCAGCCTCAATTGTGGATAATGCAACTGATCCTTGTTTCTTGTTGTTCCAGGAGATGAGTGATTTTCCTAGCAGTTGACATGTTCCACTTATGCTTTTCCTATCATCTTTATCTCTTGCAAGATCTGCATCTGAAAAACTTTCAAGCTTAAAATTGTTAAGTTAGGGGTATCATAGGACATTTAATGTAGTTCCAATGAGGTATCTAATATTTCGTTTAACCGCAGTTAAATGAGACACTTTAGGAGCTGACTGGAACCTGGAACATTTACACACACTAAACATGATGTCAGGTTGACTAGCAGTTATGTAAGGAGAGATCTGATCATCCCATGATATTTTGATTCATCCACGGGTTTTCCTTCCTCATCTTTGTCAAGGGAGGTAGCTGAACTCATAGGAGTTCCAAGAGCCTTTGCATCGCTCATTCCAAATTTCTGTATCAATTCTTTCATGTGCTTTGTCTGACATATGAAGATACCTTCACCTGATTGATGAATTTGAAGTCCAAGAAAGAACGTTAGTTCTCCCATCATACTCATTTTAAACTCGCTTTGCATGAGATGTGAGAGTTCCTTGCACAAAATAGAGTTAGCAATTCCAAAAATAATATCGTCAACATAAATTTGAATAATGAGATTAGCTGATGATGACCTTTTGATAAAAGTTGTGTCGATATTACCTCTTGAGAAACTGTGGCTAATAAGAAATGAACTTAGTCTTTCATACCAAGCTCTAGGTGCTTGTTTGAGTTCATAGAGAGCCTTAGTCAACTTAAACACATGATAAGGAAACTGTGAGTTTTCAAATCCAGGAGGGTGTTTAACGTAAACCTCCTCATCAATAAATCTATTTAAAAATTTACTTTTAACATCCATTGAAATAATTTAAAACCTTTAAAAGAAGCATATGCAAGCAAAATGTGGATTGATTTTAACCGAGCTACTGAGCAAAGGTTTCATCATAGTCAACTCCTTCTTATTGGGAGTAACCTTGTACGACTAGCCTTGATTTGTTTTGAATGACTTCCCCTTCTTCATTCAATTATTTCTGGATACCCATTTGGTTCCAATTATTGATGCATTTGCTGGATTGGGTATCAATGTCTAAGCTTGATTTTTGTCATACTGATCAAGTTCTTCTTGCATGGCTTGTATCCAACTGGAGTCTTTCAACGCTTCGTCGACTTTCTTTGAGATATGAGTGAAATATTGGCATTTTTCTTTACAGCTACTCTGATTTTCATTTCGTCGTTTGGTTTTCCTATAATAAATTTCTATGAATATTCAGGTTCGCTTCTCCATTCGTTCGGTACTATCTCAGCATGTTGAGTTGTTGACTCTTTTTGAGATTCAACATTCTTGTTGGTAGCTTCATTAGTCGACTTTGAGGTTTCACTATTGTTGTTAGTCGAATCTCTTGAATCAAGTGATTCACTCGTAGAATCCCGAAAAATTTCGAAGTACTTAAGCGCTATTGAGAAAGTTGATATGTGCTAATTACATTATTTTGTGTGCAGACAGGGACTATTAATATGATGGATATTATTGGATATGATAATAAGTGTACGAGGCATATTATAATGATGTGGGGTCTAAGTAGAGCCCTAAGTCTACGTCAAGTTGGAAATTACATGATAGACTAAAGTTTCAAATGAGAACACACAGGATCTAATTTTTGACGAGCATATCTAGTTATATATAATGCGGTATATGGTGGAAAACCTATTAAATGAAAGATCATCGAGTCTAGTTTCTAATGCTTCAAACCGTTCGTCAATTGGACATTTCTACAAGAAGATATGGGCGATTTAGTAAACGGTGTCCAGCAGGGGAAAACATGGAACGAGGTACAACCTGCACAACGCAAGGTACAACTCACTGAAGCACCTGTGCCTATATTAGGCAGTCACGGGCAGCCGTCATTTTTGGGGATTTTTTTGAGTTAGGGATTGGTTCTTTCATAGTGGATTTGACCTTGGGGACTACTTAAGAATACAAGGTGAGTTTTTATGGATATCTTAAGTTAATAACATCCTATTAACACTAGTATTAACATCATTCAATCTTTGAAATCCCTATAAATCTTTCAAGTTGTTCAAGAACACTAAATTTCCCAAACATTGGGTTTTTAAGGAAAAGGTTCAAGAAGGTAACACTAATGCTTCAAGCTCATTTCTTATGAGTCGGTGAGAGTAATTATAATATTTAATTATGGTTGGATAATTTATTTCATAACACTAGTTCATGACATGAATATTGTTCTTGAGAAAATGAGGGAAAGATAAATAGTGTTCTTAAAAATAAAATTAAAGGATGCAATGAACCTATGAAATCATTTTCTAGCTAAGTGGGAAGTGTTCAACTAAGTAATAACTAAATTGAATGTTTTGGAAATGTTGGTTAAGGAAGACGATGAATAGTAATTTGGTGGTGTTGGAGAATTAATGTAGTATCATGATGACTTCAAATGGTTATTAACTGATAAGAATGAAGTTGAATGTGCTTGTAAGTGAACCTATTAGACGATTTGAGCTGGAGGCTTGTAGCCAACTTGTGAGCCATAAATGGATATTGATAAATATTTTTGAGTCATATTTTGATTGTAATTATATATATCAATTTGTTGGTGGCATATGGACATTTTATTCAATGTTACGATGTCAGAGAAGGATTAAACGCTTGTGAATGTTAATAAAGCGAAAGCTAGGTAAGTTGATTAAAACTTACTCTTCTTGAGGGATTTTCTCTAAAAGCATGTTTCGAGTTAATGCTTAAATTATTTGCAAATGTTCTTTCGTGCTTGTGGGGACAAACAAGTACGGATGTCTCCATGTACTAAGATATTATGATGCATATGTAATGTCATGTTATTTTATAAAACTTTATTTTAAATACTTGTTGGCAAAATAACATTTAAGGTAAATGTTATAAGTTTTTATCAAAATTTACGTATCAATAAGAGTATACATATTTGAGTGCTAAAGATCAGTTTCCATGGAAAGTATTTTTTTTGAAGATTGGTAAATAGAGTAGCACGTGTAGTATCTTTTTAAAGATTGATGTCAAATTACTAAAGAACTTTACATGTAAAATGTTGTTTATTTAATTTTTGTTCAAATTTAGATTTTCTATAAATGCTATGATTTGGTAAAAACAGATCCTTTGAAGCTACTATGCTATGAATCTATTTTGAGGTATCAAATATTTTGGGAGTTACTTTTGTTCACCTAGATTGACTTCAAATATATTGTGTTCGTTGTCATTAAACTACGCATGCCGGTGTAGGCTTAGATGGCCACTCTGTGGTATAGACTACGACAGAGTGCTCTTCCTCGAGAGGGTAATATTTTGTGCTATTATTAGCATGGCTGAGTCGATTCGTACGGTACTACGATGGGACCATCACGCTTAAAAGCCGATTTTCGTAAAAAAATCATTTGAAATTATTTTGCCAACAGTTCCAACAGAAATTCCAGAAGTTTAGAGTAAAGTAATAAATATCATAAATAGCCTTTCCGGAAAAAAACATGTTTCATAAACCGCCGCTCAGGCATAACATCACTCATAATTAGTCCCTCGGCATACCTCACAATCACTCGTAATCAGCCCATCGGGAAACCCCACAGCCACTCATACCTCCCAATCACTTGGCACTCGACACTCGCACTCAGTAGGTACCTGCGCTCACAGGGGGTGTACAAACTCCGGAGGTTATCCTACAACCCAAGAGGTATATCGCTGCGGCGTGCAGCCGATCCATATATCGCTGCAGCGTGCAGCCCAACCCGATCCATATATATTCCTCATAACATAGGCCCTCAGCCTCACTCACTCAGAAACCTCTCAAGCCACTCGAGCTATCAATAAAACAGGGTGCTCAGCCCAAAATATCGTTTAATGCATCAATTGGAGAAAATAAGACTGGGTTTGAAAATCAGTAAAACATAGCATGATTGAGTACAAACCTTAAATCAACACAGTGAGGAAATAGTAGTAAAAAGCCGCTAAGGGTCCAAACAACTTGGCACAAGGCCCAAATACGACATTCAGCCCAAAACATAGTACTATTTTCAAAAACACAAAATATCGTATGGCTTCCAGTCAAATACGCAACTTAATAGTTGCTATGGGACGGACCAAGTCACAATCCCCAACGGTGCACGCCTCATACTTGTCACATTGTCACGACCCAAAATCCTATCTTAGGTCGTGATGGCGCCCAACAGTGGGGTCAGGAAAGCCAACACTCAATTACTAAGGGTTCTTTCTTATTAGATTAAAAATTTCAACATATACTCAGTTTTTAAAACTTAAAACATGAATCGACAAAGATAATTAGCCAGTTTTTAATCAAAAGCAGTCATGAAGAGGCGTGGGCCAATATATACACAAACCCGAAATTCATAATAACTATCACGTGTGTGTCATGAACTAGTGTCACAAGTCCTACGGGCATACTAACAGAATATACAAAAGATATAATATACAGTCCCACTATCTGAAGGAAATAGACGAGAAATAAGCAAAAGAAACCCCATAGTGCTGCTGGAGATCGCTAGGAGAAAGCAGCTCACCGTAAAGTCAGGCCCGTCTATAATTAAAATCAAGCTCCGGTCCGACAACCAGATGCACCAGCCTCAGAACCTGTACAATTAAGTACAGAAGCGTAGCACGAGTACATAAATATATATGTACCCAGTGAGTATCCCGCCTAACCTCGAAGAGGTAGTGACGAGAGGTCGACATGACACTCACTAAGGTCCAACAATATAATTTAACAGAATATGATGGAAACAGTAGGCATGTAAAGGCAATGAAGAAACAAATATATATAAGGCATTGAAATCAGAGGAAAGTACTGGGAATGAATAAAACAATTACTACTTCACCTTCCCCCAAATATCTGTCAAATCAATCTCCATGAATTTAGTAACAAATAAATCATGCGCATGCAGGGTAAGGACAACCGAGCGGAGTCATAAGATAGTCATGTCTTTGCAGTGCCGAGGGTCGAACAACACGAACCATAAGTGCACCTTTCCATAAAGTACTCACGTCTATGCACTGCCGAGGATCGAATGGCCCGAACCAAAAGTGCATCTTTTCCATGAAGTAATCCTCTCCATGCACTTCCGAGGATCGAATGACCCAAACCACAAGTGCATGTCTGAATCCACCGAGGCGTACGGCCCGTTCCTATGAGTGGGGGAAATCACACTCCGCTTGCGGAATGTAAATTGCGAAGCGGTCATATGCACACATATTATTCTTTTTTAAATTACTTTTCAGTGAACAATTCCTTACAAGTTTTCTCAAATTCCATGACCTCAGGAAATAAGCTACATGTAACATTTAATTTATTAAGCATATAGTTCATATCAAGTAAAACACAAGGCATGATGTGGGCCTAACTACCCGGACATAATTGTAATAGCCGCTACGTACGGACTCTCGTCACTTTGTACGTACGTAGCCCCCACAATTATCACATATATCATTTAAATAACCTAGGGGGACAATTCCCTCTTACAAGGTTAGAAAGGAGACTCACCTCATGTCGAATCTACTCCCCGGACCAAGAACGCGCCCGAAACACTGAACTCTATACCCGAGGACTCAAAACTAGCCAAATGTTATGCAAATACATCAATTTATGCTCAAAATATGGAAATTCCCCTACTTATTTAGTAAATTCATCATTCTTGAAGAAATCCCAAATTTCAGCCCAGGCCCGCACGCTCGGATTCTGAAAATTCACGAAGGAACCACTCACCCATAACCTAAGGATCGTTAACACATGATTTTTACTTGATTTTATAGCTAATTGATGGGTAATTGTCTAAATTCCTGAAAGCCCTAGGTTACTAATTAAATAAGCCAAACTAAAGGCTTTTTTCAAAAGCATCAGTAGACGCAGAAAGAGATCCTATTCCCTAAGGCCTTTGTTATCGCTTTAAACTTCCCTATTTCCTAGAGGAAGCCCATATTCAAAGCTACTTTCTCAACAAGCTCTAGCTCTAGGGCTTTGTAAAAACTCTCTTCTTTATCATACGATACGAGGAATCCAAATCTGCATTCCCATCCCCTTCTGAACCCGATGAGACATCCTTCTCAGTCGAACCAAACTCTCGAATTATTGATTTTTACTAATTAAAAAGGTTAACTTAACTAAGAATTCATGAATTAAACCAACTTTGGGATAGAATTTACTTACCTCTCAGTGGTTGGGTCGTGGAACCCCTTTCCCAAGCTCTCAAAGTGTTTTAATGGAGGAAGGAATGAAGAAAATAATGAAAAATCCCGTATTTAAGAAACACACTGCCTGACAGTGGTTCCGCACCTGCGGCTCAAGGACCGCACCTGTGGAAATGGAAGAGGAAGCCTGGGCTCACACCTGCGGAGGGGAGACTGCACATGCGGCTCCGCTTCTATGGAAATTTGTCCGCACATGCGAGAAATGGGTTGCCCGCTGAGGGGTTGCACCTGCGAGGCTGGGACTGTAGGAGCGGTCCCGCACTTGCGACTGGGAAACCTCACCTGTGGTCACACCAGAACAGGTGCACCAACAACTATTTCGACTGGTTTTTGGTTTCGTGTGGTGTGCGAGAGGCACCTAGGCCCATCCGAGCCCCCGTCCAAATATACCAGCAAGTCCCAAATCATACTACGGACTCGTTCGATCCTTCAGACCACTCAAAACAATGCTAAACTCAAAATCACATCCCAAAACCCCTAGAATCATAACTTAAGAACTTCAAGTTCTTGAATTCGATAACAATGTGCCGAACCGACCAATACTACTCGGTATGATACCAAATTTTGCAGGCAAGTCATAAATGACATAACAGAACTATTCCCGGTCTCGAAATTTCGTTCAGACCTGGATAACACCAAAACACGTCCCAAACCACAAATAGGAACTTAAGGAACTCTTATTTCAATATTGGGCGACGAGACGCTCCTGGGTCATCCAAAACCCATTCCGAACATGCGCCCAAGTCTGAAATCATCATACGAAGTTATTGGAACCGTCGAAACTCGATTCCGAGGTTGTTTACCCAAAATGTTGACCGAAGTCAAACTTGGCCTTTAAAGCCAACCTTAAGGAACCAAGTGTTCCTATATCACTCTAAACACTTCTGAACCCCGGAGACCCCCCCCGCAAGTCATAAATCACAATAAGCCGCTATGGGAAGTTTTAGGGGAACGGGGTCCGATAACTCAAAAAGATCGGTCGGGTCGTTACATTCTCCACCGTTAAAACAAACGTTCATCCTCGAACGGGTCTAGAATCATACCTGAAGTTCTGAATAAGTGCGGATATCTGCTCCGCATGTCCTCCTCGGACTCCGAGGTCGCTTCCTCGACTGGTTGGCCCCTCCACTGGACCTTCACTGTAGAAACTCTCTTGGACCTCAACTGGCGATCCTGCCTATCAGTAATAGCAATTGGCTCCTCCTCGTAGCCCAACCTCTCATCCAACTGAACAGTGCTGAAATCAACCACATGAGAGATATCGACGTGGTACCTCCGGAGCATGGATACATAAAAGACCGGATGAACTCCTGATAAACTGGGAGGTAAGGCTAGCTCATAAGCAACCTCCCCAACTCGCCTCAACACCTTGAAGGGACCTATAAACCTCGAGCTCAGCTTTCCCTTCTTCCCAAAACTCATAATACCCTTCATCGGCGAGACCTTCAATAGAACCTTGTCTCCCTCCATAAATGATACATCACGCGCCCTCTGATCCGCGTAACTCTTCTGTCTGGACTGTGCTGTGCGTAGCCTCTCCTGAATCAACTTCACCCTCTCCAAAGCATCCTTCACCAGACCGGTACCATATAACTTAGCCTCACCAGGCTCAAACTACCCGATAGGGGAACAACATCACCGGCCATACAAAGCCTCAAATGGGGCCATCTCGATGCTGGCCTGGTAACTATTATTGTAAAAAAAACTCGGCCAAAGGCAAGAACTGGTCCCACTAACCCCCGAAGTCAATCACGCATGCTCTGAGCATGTCCTCCAATATCTGAACTGTACGCTCCGACTGACCATCAATCTGAGGGTGAAATGCTGTGCTGAGATCTATCTTGATGCCCATCTCACTATGCAATGCTCTCCAGAAATGCGAGGTGAACTGAGGACCTCGATCTGATATAATGGACACCGGCACACCATGCAACCGGACTCTCTCCCGAATGTAGATATGGGCTAACCTCTCAAAAGTATAAGTAGTAGCTACTAGAATGAAATGCACCTATTTGGTCAATTTATCCACAATGACCAAAACCGCGTCAACCTTCTGCAAAGTCTGAGGTAACCGAACCACGAAGTCCATAGTGATGCGCTCCCATTTCCCCTCAGGAATGGGCATCTGCTGAAGTAGAACTCCTGGCGTTTGGTGCTCATACTTTACCTGCTTGTAATTAAGACACTTATTCACATACTCCATGATGTCCCTCTTCATCCGCCTCCACTAGTAATGCTGCTTCAAGTCACGATACATCTTCGTAGCACCAGGATGAACAGAATACCGAGAACTGTGTGCCTCCTCTAGAATCCTCTCCCTCAGGCCATCAACATTAGGAACACATAAGCGGCCCTAAAGTCTCAGAACACCATCCTCACCAATAGTAACCTCCTTGGCCCTACCCTGAACCACTGTCTCCCGTAGCTCTGCCAAACACGGATCATCATACTGCCGAGCCTTGATCTCCCCAAATAATGAAGACTGAGCAACCACATGTGCTAAAACACAACGAGGCTCTGAAAGGTCTAATCTCACCAGGAGATAGCCAAGAACTGAATGTCCAAGGCTAGAGGTCTCTCCTCTGCTACAATATAAGCCAAGCTACCCATATTCCTCGCCTTCCTACTCAAAGCATCTGCTAGCACATTTGCCTTGCCCGGATGATAAAAAATGGTGATCTCATAATCCTTCAACAACTCAAGCCATATGTGCTGACTCAAATTTAGATCCCTCTGCTTGAACAAGTGCTTCAAGCTACGGTGGTCTGTATAAACCTCACAGGACACTCTATATGAGTAGTGCCTCCAAATCTTAAGAGCATGAATAATCGCCGCCAACTCCAAATCGTGCACAGGATAATTCTTCTCATGAACCTTCAGCTGGCGCGAAGCATAAGCAATAACTCTCCCTTCCTGCATCAACAGACACCCCAAGCCAACGCGCGAAGCGTCAAAATATACTATATACATCCCAGAACCGGAAGGCAATACTAGAACTGGTGCTGAGGTTAATGGTGTCTTGAGCTTCTGAAAGCTCGCCTCACACTCGTCAGACCATCGGAAAAGGGCATTCTTCTGAGTCAATCTGGTCTATGGAGCTGCAATAGAAGAGAACCCCTCCACAAATCGGCAATAATAGTCTGCTAGGCCCAAAGAGCTCCTGATCTCTATAGCTGAAGTAGGACGCGACCAACTCTGAACTGCCTCGATCTTCTGAGGATCAAACTTGATACCCTCTCCGGATACCACATGCCCCAGGAATGCTATGGAATCCAACCAGAACTCACACTTGGAGAACTTCGCATATAGCTTCTGTTCCCGCAAGGTCTGGATCATAACCCTCAATTGCTGCTCGTGCTCACCCAGGCTACGTGAGTAAATCAAGATGTCATCTATGAAGACAATGACAATGGAATAAATATATGGCCTGAACACCTTATTCATCAAGTCCATGAATGCTGCTGGGGCATTAGTCAAGCCAAAGGACATCACCAGGAACTCATAATGGCCATATCTCGAACAAAAAGCAGTCTTCGGAACATCTAAAGCCCGAATCTTCAACTAATGATATCCCAATCTCAAATCAATCTTAGAAAACACACGAGCACCCTGCAACTGGTAAAACAAATCATCGATACGCGGCGAAGGATACTTGTTCTTAATGGTAACCTTGTTCAACTGGCGGTAATCAATACACATCCGCATGGACCCATCCTTCTTCTTCACGAATTGAGCTGGAGCACCCCACTGCAATACACTCGGATGAACCCCTTAGCTAACAACTCCTCAAGCTGCTCCTTCAACTCCTTCGGAGTCATACGGTACGAAGGAATAGATATAGGCTGTGTGCCTGGAGCTAAATCAATGCAGAAATCAATATCACGGTCCGGAGGCATGCCTGGAAGGTCTGAAGGAAATACTTCAGCAAACTCTCGAACCACGGACACTTAATCAATCATCGGAGACTCGGCGGTGGTGTCCCGCACATAAGCAAAATAGGCTAGACAACCCTTCTCGACCATATGCCGAGCCTTTATGAATGAAATAACTCGGTTGGCTGCACTAACCGAGGAACCTCTCCACTCCAGCCTACGTGACTCGGCCATGGCTAAAGTAACTATCTTGGCATGGAAATCTAGCACGGTATGATAAGGAGATAGCCAATCCATGCCTAGAATAATCTCAAAATAAACCATGTCGAGCAATAAAAGGTTCGGTCTGGTCTCGAACCCACAGAAGGTGATCACACAAGACCGATAAATCCGGTCTACCACCACAGAATCGCCCACAAGAGTGGACACATATATAGGAGAACCCAAGGACTCGCGAGGAGCATCTATAAAATGAGAAAATAATGCTGAAACATATGAATAGGTGGATCCTGGATCAAATAATACTGAAGCCTCTCTATCACATACTGAGATAATACCTGTGATCACGGCGTCTGAGGCCACTACATTTGATCTGGCCGGAATGGCATAGAATCTAGCTGGAGTACCGGAAGGATGAGCTCCACCAGAGTGTACAGGAGCTGCTTGACCTCCCCCTGACCGGCCTCCACCTCTCGGACGACCCCTGCCAAACTTTCCTCCACTTTTAGGTGGCCGATCTGCTGGTGCCGGAACCATCGGCTGATAACCCTGCTGTACGGCCTTGACCCGAAAGCTGGGACATTGCCTCCTAAAATGAACTAGCTCTCCACACTCGTAACAACTCCTAGGTACCATAGTCTGCTGCCCCGAAGAAGAGCCCTGAATGGCCGGAGGGCGATGTCCCTCTGGTATAACACTGAATTAGCGGTCGGAGGATCTCGGATGACTGGGATAACCACTGGGTGAAATCTGAATGGTTGGAGGACGGTAGGAACGCTCTGGCATGGCGCTGAAATGAGGCCTCGCTGGAACACCTCGGGGAGGTGGTGGAGGTGCTGAGTATAAAGGCCTACTGGGCTAACCACTGCTAAACTGACCTCTGCCCCTAGCTGGGGCACCTCTGAAATCTCCAGAGAATGTAGCCCTTTTGTCCTGCTGCCCCTGCTCCCTGCTCCTCGACCGATACCCCTCGATCCTGCAAGCAATCTCTACCACGAGCTGATAAGGATTACCCATCTCCACCACTCGGGCCATGGTGGCCCTAATACCTGGATGCAACCCACCCACAAATATCCGCACCCTCTCTGCATCAGTAGGTAATATCATGAGTGCATGGCGAGACAACTCTAAAAATCTGGCCTCATAATCTGTCACTAACATATGTCCTTGCTCTAGCCGCTCAAACTGATACCGCAGCTCTTCCCTCTCAGAAGGTGGGATATATCTATCTAGAAACATCTGCATGAACTGCTCCCAAATGACAAGAGGAGAATCATCTGGCCTGCTGAGAATATAGGACTGCCACCACCTACGAGCTATGCCCTCCAACTGAAAGGTAGTGAAATCCACTCCATGGGACTCTAGTATCCTCATATTGTGTAGTCTGTCCCTGCACCTATCCACAAAATCCTGGGCATCCTCGCCTTGCTCATCCCCAAAGACTGGAGGGTGCAATCGAGTCCATCTATCCAATAGCTTCTTGCGGATCGCCGTCCGCAGTTGGTCTGGGCTCAGGTGCTGCTGCAACAGGCTGGAACCCACCCACGGGCAGTGTACCCGAGGTATGATGTAATGCTGCTGTCTGGCCTGCAGCTTGGGAAGTAGGGGTCTGGACTCTCCCTCCCGCCTGAGAAGTGGCAGGATCTGCTAGAAATAAACCATCCTGGGACATGGTGTCCATAAATCTCATCATACGACCCATGACTGCCTAGAAACCTGGCGCCGTCATGAAGTCTACTAGAGCAGGATCTGCTGGAGGCAACTCGTCCTGCTCCTCTATAATAGGGTCCCCTGGTGGTGGAACCGGAATAGCTCTAGGACGCCCTTGTACCCTACCTCGGGCCGATGCCCTCCCCCGGCCTCTACTACGACCTCAGACAATAGGGGTAGCGGCGCTTCCCGGGTCTGGAACATCAGATGCACGCGTCCTCACCATTTGTGAGTGAATAGAAGAATGAGTTTAGTAAACCATCGACTGCACGATAGAGTAAGAACAAAGAGAGGTTTCCTAACACCCTATAGCCTCCTGAAGATAAGTACAGACGTCTCCGTACCAATCCGCAAGACTCTACTAGGTTTGCCCGTGAATTGTGAGACCTACGTGAACCTAGTTCTCTAATACCATGTTGTCACGACCCAAAATCCTATCTTAGGTCGTGATGGCGCCCAACAGTGGGGTCAGGCAAGCCAACACTCAATTTACTAAGCGTTCTTTCTTATTAGATTAAACATTTCAACATATACTCAATTTTTAAAACTTAAAACATGAATCGACAAGGATAATTAGCTAGTTTTTAATCAAAAGCAGTCATGAAGAGGCTTGATTCAATGTATATACAAACCCGAATCCATAATAACTATCACGTGTGTGCCAGGAACTAGTGTCACAAGTCCTACGGGCATACTAACAGAATATACAAAAGATATAATATACATTCCCACTATCTGAAGGAAATAGACGGAAAATAAGCAAAAGAAACCCCATGGTGCTGCCAGAGATCGCCACAAGAAAGAAACTCACCATGAAGTCAGGCCCGTTTATAATCAAAATCAAGCTCCGGTCCGATAACCAGATGCACCAGCCTCAGAACCTGTACAATTAAGTACAGAAGTGTAGCATGAGTACATAAATATATATGTACCCAGTGAGTATCCCTCCTAACCTCGAAGAGGTAGCGACGAGAGGTCGACATGACACTAACTAAGGTCCAACAATATAATTTAATAGAATATGATGGAAACGGTAGGCATGTAAAGGCAGTGAAGCAACAAATATATATAAGGCACTGAAATCCAAGGAAAGTACTAGGAATGAATAAAACAATTACTATTTCACCTTCCCCCAAATATCTGTCAAATCAATGTCCATGAATTTAGTAACAAATAAATCATGCGCATACAGGGTAAGGACAACCGGCCGGAGTCATAAGATAGTCATGTCTGTGCACTGCCGAGGGTCGAACGGCCCGAACCATAAGTTCACCTTTCCATAAAGTACTCACGTCTATGCACTGCCGAGGATCGAACGGCCCGAACCAAAAGTGCATCTTTGCCATGAAGTAATCCTCTCTATGCACTGCCGAGGATCGAGCGGTCCGAACCAAAATTGCATCTCTCAATCCGCCGTGGCGTACGGTCTGTTCCCATAAGAGTAGGGGAAATCACACTCCGCTCGCGGAATGTAAATTGCGAAGCGGTCACATGCACACACATTATTCCCTTTTAAATTATTTTTCAGTGAACAATTCCTTACAAGTTTTCTCAAATTCCATGACCTCAGGGGAATAAGCCGTATGTAACATTTAATTTATTAAGAATATAGTTCATATCAAGTAAAACACAAGGCATGATGAGGGCCTAACTACCCGGACATAGAAGTAATAGCCGCTACGTATGGACTGTCGTCACTTTGTACGTACGTAGCCGCCACAATTGTCAAATATATCATTTAAATCACCTAGGGGGACAAATCCCTCTTACAGGTTTAGAAAGGAGACTCACCTCATGTCGAATCTACTCCCCGGACCAAGAATGCGCCCGAAACTCCGAATTCTACACCCGAGGACTCGAAACTAGCCAAATGTTATACAAATACATCAATTTATGCTCAAAGTATGGAAATTCTCCTACTTATTTAGTAAATTCATCATTCTTGAAGAAATCCCAAAATTCACCCCGGGCCCGCACGCTCGGATTCTTAAAATTCACGAAGGAACCACTCACCCATAACCAAAGGATCGTTAGGTACGAAAGCCCTAGGTTACTACCCAATAATTGATTTTTATTAATTAAGAAGGTTAACTTAACTAAGAATTCATGAATTAAACGAACTTTGGGATAGAATTTACTTACCTCTCAGTGGTTGGGTCGTGGAGCCCCTTTACCAAGCTCTCAAAGTGTTTTAATGGAGGAAGGAATGAAGAAAACAATGAAGAATCCCGTATTTAAGAAACACACTGCATGACAGTGGTTCCGCACCTGCGGCTCAAGGACCGCACCTGCGGAGGGGAGACCGCACCTACGGCTCCGCTCCTGCGAGAAATGGGCTGCCCGCTGGGGGTCGCACCTGTGAAGCTGGGACCGCAGGAGCGGTCTCGCACCTGTGACTGGGCAACCGCACCTGCGCTCACACCAGAACAGGTGCACCAGCAGCTATTTCAGCTGGTTTTTGGCCTCGTGTGGTGTCCGGGAGGCACCTGGGCCAACCTGAGCCCCCGTCCAAATATACCAGCAAGTCCCAAATCATACTACAAACTCGCTCGAGCCTTCGGACTACTCAAAAAAATGCTAAAACTCAAAATCACATCCCAAAACCCCTAGAATCATAACTTAAGAACTTCAAGTTCTTGAATTCGATAACAATGCGCCGAACCGACATATACCACTTGGAATAATACCGAATTCTGATAGCTTCGTGTGATGATTTTGGACCTGGGCGTATGTTCGGATTGGTTTTCTTATGACCCAGGGGAATTTCGGCACCCAATATTGAAATAAGAAGTCCCTTAAGTTCATATTTTTGTTTGGGATGTGTTTTTGTGTTATTGAGGTCCGAACGGAATTCTGAGACCGAAAATAGTTCCGTTATGTTAATTATGAATTTTCTGGAAAATTTGGTGTCATTCCGAGTTGTATAGGTCGGTTGGACACGTTGTTAGCGAAGTCTAGAAAACTTAAAGTTCTTAAGTTTGGTTCTTGGGGTTTGGGGGTGTGATTTTGAGTTTTAGCATTGTTTTGGGTGTTCCGAAGGCTCAGCGAGTCCGTATCATGATTTGGGACTCATTGGTATATTTGGATTAGTGCTCGGGTGGGTCCAGGTGCCTCCCGGGCACCTAACGAGGCTAAAAACCATCTAAAACAACTGCTGGTGCAGTTGTTGCTGGTGTGATCGCAGGTGCGGTTGCCCAGCCGTAGGTGCGGGACCGCTCCTGCGATCCTAGCTTCATAGGTGCGGAAACCCAGGCCCCCTAGACTTCGCAGGTGCAGAACCATTTTCGCAGGGGCGGGTCTGCTGGTGTGGAAACCCTTCCGCAGGTGCGATCCCCAGCCCGCTCGCCAGTTTCCGCAGGTGCGATTCCTTTCTCTCCGGGCGGGACCGCAGGTGCGGCAACACCTGTAGGCAGACCTATATAGATGTTTAAATAAATGGGTTTTCTTCATTCTTCTTCATCTAAAAACTCCATTAGAGAGCCTTCAAGGTTGAGCAGCACCTCCACGACCTATACAGTGCTAAGGTGAGTAATTCCTCACTATTTCCTATATTTTACATGGAATTCAACAAGAATTAATTACTAAGACATCAAATAATCAAGAATTTGGGTAGTGCAAGTTAGGGTTCTTAAGAATTTGTGAAATCACTCAATGATTGCCATGCATTCCGATATAGTTACGTAATCTTGATCCTTAGGCTACGAGTGAGCGACCCCTTCAATAATTCTCGATATTTGGGCATGCGGGCTCGGGGTTAAAATTGGGTAATTCTTGAAGAATGGTGAATTTTGGGTTAAGAGGTTAATCCTTCTTTTTTGATCATGAGTTGATGTAATTATACTATTTTTTGTTAGTTGCGAGCCGTCGAGGGTAGATTTCGGAGATTCGGGTGCATCCTTGATCCGAGGAGTGGTTTTGTCACGAGGTGAGTCTCCGTTCTAATCTTGTAAGAGGGAATTGTCCCCATAGGTGTTATATATGCTACGTGTAATTGTTTTGGGGGCTACGTGCATACCACGTGACGAGAGTCCGTACATAGTGATTATTTTATCATGTCGGGTAGCTTTAGGGCTCACAAGCATGCCATTACGTGCCTTATGTGTATATTTAGCCAAACTTTGAGTTGTTTATCATCTTTGAACCAATATTCTTATTATCCCTGAACTAGTATGCTAANGTATATATATATATATATATATATATATATATATATATATATAAATATTTATGTTATTATATATATATATGAGTCAGCACTCGAGTCACAGGTATGATTCGTATTCGAGGGGAGCTTTATGTAAATTATATATCTGAGTCAGCAATCGAGTCGCATGTATGATTCGCGACCAAGGGGAGGTTTATGTTAATTATATATATAAGTCCGCACTCGAGTCGCAGGTATGATCTGCGATCGAGGGGAGCTATATGTTATTATATATATATATGAATTAACACTCGAGTCGCAGGTATGATTCACGATCGAGGGGAGCTTTATGCTAACTAACTAACTAACTATATATATATATATATATATATATATATATATGATTTCGGGTCTAGATATTTCCTTACGACTCAGATCGATTGTCCTCACCCTACATGCTTATGCTTTATTGTTAACAAATTTCATGAAATTGATCTGACAGATATTTGTGAAAAAGTGAAGTGGTAATTGTTTTATTTATCCTCAGTATTCTTCCTGGATTTCAGTATCTTACATACATATACTTTTTGCTTCACTGCCTTACGTGTCTACTATTTTTATTACATTCTGTTGATTTATACTATTGGACCTTAGTGAGTGTCATGTCGACTTCTCGTCACTACCTCTTCGAAGTTAGGCGGAATACTCACTGGGTACATATATATATATATATGTACTCATGCTGCACTTCTGTACTTAACTGTACAGGTTCTGGGGCTGGTGTTTCTAGTTATCCGACCGGAGCTTGACGTATTCCGGACCTGACTCCACGGTGAGATGCCTCCCTTGGCGATTCCCAGCTATGCTATGGAGTTATCTTTTGTTTACTTCTGTCTATATC
>ML400806.1:253582-269404 GCA_005239525.1 Nicotiana knightiana | reverse complement strand
CTATATTCCTCGGTTAGATACCATGAAACTGAGGGATTTTCCTAAGCTGACTCCAAAGGCACAGGGGAATCATTCTCACCCGCACCATTAGATAAGGAATTCACGGCCACTCATGGGGTGGCATTGGCCTCTGGGCCGAGTCGGGCTCTCTTCTTGGGTGCCATGTACTGAAAATTGAAACAATGCACGGGTTAGACAAAGATGTTTTCACCGTCCACTTCATCGCACAATACAGAGTAACAATGAAAGGGTATTTTCCTAAATCTCCATGTAGCCCCCTAATTATAGATGTGGTCAACAACACACCGATAAGAAGGGCTCTACTAGACACGACTCCGAGACATTCTAGGACACCTTTAAAAACCTTAGGCTCTAATATCAAGTTTGTCACGCCCCAAAATCGAGGGACGAGACCGGCGCCTAACCGGATGATCCCGGTCAATCAGACCTGTATTGCCTTTCCGACCCAACGCATCACCCCGTGTTTATAATATACATTATTCAACATGAATTAGAAATTTAGAGTTTAAGCATGAATCCACTACTTGAGTTCATATTATCCTTTATCATATCCACATATGATAATCACAAAACATACAACAATTCAGGTTCAGACCACGATTACTAGTAAACACATTTACCGCTCAAAATACATATATGTACAACCCACATCATGTCTACGGAGCCTCTAAGAGTACTACGGGTTTTCACAATACTCGCCGACAACAAGACCCTAAATATATCTTAAAATACGTAACATATACAAAAAAAGATGATGTAGACTACACACGGCCCCGAGAGGAAATGGGGCTCACCGGATCTACTGAAGGTATGAAGGGGAAACACCACTATCGGAGGTCTGAGCTACCTGCTGTGGAACCACATACATCCATATAAAAGATGTAGCGCCCCCGGCAAAAGGGACGTTAGTACCATTGAATAGTACTAGCATGTATGAACCAAGTTTATTCCAAGTAGAATCAAACAATACACAATTAGAAAGCAATTAGGGTAGCCACACAAGTACCACATAAGTATACAAAAAACCACAATGAAGATTTCACAGTTACCCGTTTCAATTTCCCATCTATTGCGGCAAGCAACCCGATTCCACCGTACATTCTCATCTCACCCTTATTACCTCTCCACCCTTATTACTTCGTGTTGCAGCGCGCAACCCGATCCCACCGTACATTCTTATTTAACCCTTATTGTCTCCCCACCCTTATTACTTAGTGTTGTGGCGCGCAACCCGATCCCACTATACGTTCCCATTTCATAACAACAATAACCAACAACTATATCACAAGGATCTTTATCACGAAGAACATAAGTTCATATCAACCAATAACTATGTGAAATCAAGGCACAATGATCCTTACCAATCAGCAATTCATATATGGTGTTGCCACAATCATTTAACTCAATAAAATCAGCCCATATTCACTTTTATTATTTAATACACAACATTTAGCACTTGGATACATTCAACACTTTATTTCATTATCGTTTCTTTTGTTTTGCAGCACATCCTCTCATACCGATGTATTCAACATTGAACGATCTTTACACATGGTAGGATAAGCACAAATAGTCACCCTTCATAATCTCAATTAGCATGGTAATTGACTTAAGAAAATTAGAGAATGATTTCATACAACTCGACACGGCAGGACAAACAATTCACATATGCTCAAGCAAGAATTTCATACCGTGTACTCGGACACCAACAAGGTAACTCTACAAAGTTTAAATTTAGCCATACATACCATGATTCGGAATTCCCCCTTAATTTTCTACCACAATTCACCTGACCTTCTAGCACCTTCAATCTAGTTCACAATGTGGCATAATTGAACTTAGAAGTAGGAATAATGATCATGTCTTGAGCTCACTTGAGCATTCTATCAAACACTAGGTGTTCCTTTAGATTAAATGGCCTCTTTCTAGTGAAAAATTACTCTAACCCATTTCCTTTTACTAGATTATGACTAGTTGGTTACATGCATGCAAGAACCCTACCCCCAATTTCATGAACTCACCTAACTATGTTTCATTTTAACAAAAATCTGGAAATTAAGGTTGATGGGGTGGAAGCTTACCTCTTGTAGTGAAGAAAATAATGTTCTACTTGATCAATTCCAAGCCTGAGTAGTGATGGAGGAAATTTTTTGATGAAGTTGGAACTCTCTCTCTCTAGAACCCACTCTCTCCTTTTTCTAATTTATCAGAAAATGAGTTTAAAATGAAAGGGGTATGTGTTTTAATTAACTGGGAGTCAGGTATAAAATTAGAAATTTAACAGTCCCGAAGCAGAAACGCGGTCAGGATCGCATTCCTGCTATGCGGTCTGCATTCCATTCACATAATTGGCCCTCAAGTGGGCCAAAAAGAAAAGTAGACTGCCCAGGTATGCGACCACTATGCGGTCCGCATACCTGTTATGCGATCTCATAGTGTGTCTCACAACTCCCTCCGCAAAATTCAAGGTGCAAGAATGCGACAACTATGCGGCCCGCATTCATGAAATGCGATCGCATTCTAGGCCGCATAGCTATCCAGGTATGCGACCACTATGCGGTCTGCATACCTGATCTCCTATCACATAGTGGACCGCAGACCTGCGCAAATCTGGAAAATTTTATCTTTTAAGTCCTGTGGTACCTTTTACTCAAAAAGGGTCCGTTTTAAGAATTTCTACAGTTATAACAACAAAGGGACTTATTTGGGTATTATTTTTAGCCATGAAATTTTACGGGTCCTTACAGCGGCCAGCGCGATTGGTCCAATAACGTCCATGCCCCAAGCGGTGAACGACCATGGTGAGCTTGTTGCGTTTAGCTTGTTTGGAGATATCTTTATCATATCTGCGTGTATCTGACAACGGTGGAATTTCCAGACATATTGGATGCAGTCCATTTCCATAGTCATCCAAAAGTAACCAACTCGTAGTATCTTCTTTTCCAGAAGAAAACCGTTCATATGTGGGCCACAGGTCCCAACGTGAATCTCCTCTAGCAGCTTGGATGCTTCCTTTGCATCAACACAACGTAATAATCCCAAATCGGGAGTCCTCCTATGTAGGATTCCTCCACTATGAAAGAAGTTGTCGGATATTCTTCGAAGTGTGCGTTTTTGAGTGGGATTCGCAAGCTCTGGGTAATCTCCGTTTGCCAAATACTCCTTGATGTCATGAAATCAAGGATTTCCGTCTTCTTTCTCTATGACATGGGCACAATAGGCTGGCTGATTATGGATTTTTATGGGAATAGGATCAATGAAATTCTTGTCCAGGTGTTGGATCATTAAGGACAAAGTAGCCAATGCATCGACGAACTCATTCTAGATTCTGGGGACATACCGAAATTCTATCTTCGTGAACCTCTTTCTTAATTACTGTACGTGGTGCAGATACGGCAGTATCATGGAATTCCTGGTAGCCCACTCTCCTTGTACCTGATGTACCAGCAAATCAGAGTCACCAATCACTAACAACTCCTAGACGTTCATGTCAACGACCATGTTGAGCCCTAAGATACAGGCTTCATACTCTGCCATATTGTTGGTGAAGGGGAATCTGAGTTTGGCAGATACCGGATAATGCTGACTGGTTTATGATATTAGGATTGCTCCAATGCCAATTCCCTTGAAGTTTGATGCTCCATCAAAGAACATTCTCCAACCGTCATAGGATTCTGAAATGTCTTCTCCTATGAATGATACCTCTTCATAAGGAAAATACATTTTCAAAGGTTCGTATTTTCCATCTATAGGGTTCTCAGCACGATGGTCTGCCAGTGCTTGTCCCTTGACTGCTTTCTGAGTCACATAGACAGTATCAAACTCACTTAGCAGGATTTGCCACTTGGCTAGCTTGCCAGTGGGCATGGGCTTCTGAAAGATGTACTTCAATGGATCTATTCTCGACATGAGATACGTTGTGTAGGCACAGAAGTAATGCCTCAGCTTCTGAGCTACCCATGTCAAAGCAAAACAAGTGCATTCCAATAGAGAATATCTGGCCTCGTACGGAGTGAACTTCTTGCTGAGATAATAAATGGCTTGCTCCTTTCTTCCTGTTTCATCGTGCTGCCCCAGAACGAGGCCGAAAGCTCCCTCTAACACTGCAAGGTAGAGTAACAGAGGTCTACCTGGCTCAGGTGGTACCAAGACTGGTGGTGTTGACATGTATGCCTTGATTTTGTCGAAAGCCTTTTGACAATCATCGGTCCACTTTGTTGCGGTGTCCTTCTTCAGCATCTTGAAGATCGGCTCACAGATAACCGTAGACTGTGCTACGAATCGAATGATGTAATTAAGTCTCCCCAAGAAACTCATCACATTTTTCTTGTTCCTTGGCGGTGGTAGTTCTTGAATGGCTTTGACCTTTGACGGATCCAATTCTATCCCTCGTCAGCTGACTATGAACCCGAGCAACTTTCCAGCAGGAACCCCGAATGCACACTTCGCGGGGTTCAGCTTCAAATTGTATTTTGGCAACATTTTGAAGAAATTCCTCAAATCTTCTATGTGGTCAGTGGCTTTCCTAGACTTGATAATAACATCATCCACGTATACCTCGATCTCCTTATGAATCATGTCGTGGAAGATGGTAGTCATAGCCCTTATGTAGGTGGCCCCTGCATTCTTCAGGACGAATGACATCATCTTGTAACATTACACTCCCTACGGCGTAATGAAAGCCGTTTTCTCAACATCTTCCTCATCCATCCAGATATGATGATAACCAGCGAAGCAATCCACGAATGATTATAGTTCATGCTTGGTGCAATTTTCAATCAGGATATGTATATTTGGCAAAGGGAAATCATCTTTCGGACTAGACCGGTTGAGATCCTGGTAGTCGACACAGACTCTGACCTTCCCATCCTTCTTTTCTACTGGCACAATGTTGGATAAGCATGTCGGGTACTCAACTACCTTGAGAACCTTGGCGTTGATCTGCTTGGTGACTTCTTCTTTGATTTCAAACTCATGTCGAGTTTGAATCTCCTGAGCTTTTGTTTTACATGTGGACACATTGGATTGGTTGGCAATTTGTGAGCCACAATAGACACACTTAGACCAGTCATGTCATTGTACGACCATGCGAATATGTCCTCATACTCCTTTAGAAATTCTGCATATTCTTTCTTTTCTGACGTCGACAAATGAATGTTGATTCGTGTTTCCTTGATGTTTTCTGAATCTCGCAGGTTGATGATTTCAGTCTCTTCTAGGTTGTTCTTAGGTCTGTTCTCAAAATTCTCAACTTCTTTGACAATCTCGTCAGGTATGTCATGTTCTTCTCAATCCACGTCTGTTCGCTGCGTTGTCTCGTTGCATGTCACAGTCATCGGTTCATCAAGACAGGTAATAGTAATGCTATATAGGTAAAGTAATGAGATTGAAGTGATAGCAATAAATATTGATTCATAATAAAACTTTAAAAATGCTTTTGATAAATTGAACGATTGTTTTGAACATTGAAGATCTTATTGCAGAAATTAAAATGCGAAAAAGAAATCATTTTGTAAAGAAAAACAACAAATAACGCTCGTTTTAGTCTCTCTAGCCCGAGGCTCGTCGGGCTTTGGAAGTTCTGACAGTCCAATTCTTGAGGTACGTCCCTCTGCTCACAGCCTGTATGGAAGGGACTTCCTCCCCCTCCTCCTCGAGAATAACACAGTAGTCCATATCACTGTCCTCCAGAAATAAGTTCTTCATTGCTGCAAGTGCTTCTTCTTCGTCTGATCCATAAATAACGTCGGCCTGTTAGAAGGTCTACTCCAGATGTGGTATTGGTTGCTCCAAAGGGTAATAAGGACCGCTCCATGGTGGCGACCAGTTTTTGAATTTTTCCTAAGTGTATTCGTATCCCAAACCGAAAGCGGTGTTGTGATTCTTGAGTTTGATAGGTTTGGAGATCTCCTGAAGGTTCTTCCGAGCCCTTTAACTGGCTCGTACCCTTGCCAATTCATCATACTTGCGATCTTGCTATCCCACCATTTGTCTTTGTCGATAGTGTTGACCCGTTCAATGTGGTGGTAAGTTTCTCCACCCAGCTTCCTTCTTCCTTCAATCATCGGAATAGTCTGGCGACTGTAAATAGGGTTGCTACCGTCGCCATGAATAATCACCTCTTGGTGGTTCCACTCGAACTTCATTGCCTGTTATAGCATTGATGCTACAGCCCCAACAATATGGATCCAGGGTCGCCCTAATAACAGGTTGTAGGACGCTTGCATGTCTATCACTTGGAAGTCCACCTCGAACCAGGTTGGCCCAATTTGCAGTCATAGGCTGATCTCACCAATGGTGGACCTCTGAGATCCATCCAAGGCTTTCATGTTGATCGCTCCATCCTTTATCTCATGCAGCCCTTTACCCAATTTCTTGAGTGTTATCAGTGGACAGATGTTAAGACTGGATCCCCCATCGATCAGGATTCTGGTGATGAAATAATCTTCGCATTGCACAGTGATGTGCAGTGCTTTGTTATGGCCCAACCCTTGAGGAGGCAGTTCGCCCTCATGGAAAATGATCTTGTGACTCCCCAAAACTTAACCCACCATATTATGCATTTCTCCACTAGTGATGTTTTTTGGCACATAGGCTTCGTTCAACACCTTCAATAAAGCATTCATGTGCGTCTCGGAATTCTGCAGCAAAGAGAGGATGGACATTTGCGTTGGCGTTTTGTTCAGCTGGTCGATGAACGAATACTCCTTGGCATGTACTTTCCTCCAAAGGGCGTCCGGACCTGTCTCAATAATGGGAGGCCGATTGGAAGCCTGCCTGCTGGATTCAGCCAGATGTTCAGGGGTATACACTCTACCAGTTCTTGTCATACCCTGCACTGCAATAGCTTCTGCAGTCTTGACTTTGCCTTTCCTTCTCGCCTCGACTGTATAGTCCCATGGTACATCATTTGTATAGAAAGATGGCATGGTCGATATCGCCACCGTGATTGGCGCAGCTACCCTCACCTCTGAGTGGAACATGTTCCTCGGGTGGTAAGGTGGAAACCTTAAATGGTGCGGGTGCATTTTTCGGAGACACGAACTCAACTTCAATCGATACTGGTGTCTTTGCAGGTGACGCTGCTTAAAACTCAAGAGTCATGGACATATCTACCTCAGCATTCGCAGACGGCTGGATCTGGACTATGATTGGGTTGATAGTGACCGCTGGCTTCTTTGGGTCATCGCCTTCCACGATCAACCCGATTGACCCCTCGGGGACCCAGTCGTCTTCTATTTCAATCAAGTGGATGCCTCCACCCTTATGGTCCGGAAGATAATTTCTATAGACATTTGGAGCGGATTATTTTGCCACAATGACCTTGTTGTCAATCAGGGATTGTATCTTGTCTTTCAAAGAGCGACATTCATCGATGGTGTGCCCCTTCATGTCGGAGTTGTATGCACAGGACTTGTTTGGGTTAACCATTCAGAAGGATTTTCAAAGGTTGCAGCAGGGATGGGGGTGACATAACCAGCAGCTTTGAGCTTCTCATACAACTGGTTAACGGGTTCAGCGACGGCGGTATACTATTTTGGAGGTCTGCGATCAAAATTAGGATGAGGTCTAAGGAAGTTTTGACGGATATGGGGTGATTGGTAATGAGATGGTTGGGAATTGTAAGTGTGGTAGACAGGAGCGGGTTGTGAGTATCTAGGTGAAACAGGTTGATATGTCGGTGGTGGAGGTGATTGATAAGTTGGTGGCGGAGGTGATTGATAAGTGGGTGGTGGAGCTTGGTATGAGGGTGAAGGTTCTTGGTATTTTGGGGTTGGTTGATATGTTAGTGGAGGTGTTGGGTAAGTTTGGTATTTGAGTGGGGATTTGGTTCTTTGTGCAACCATCACGGCTCCCGCGTCTCTTTTCTTAGACACACCACCGGACTGCAAAGCCTTGTTTCCAAATTTGTGACCATACTGCTCTTGATACATTTTTCAATCTGTTCACCTAATTTGATAATGTCAGACAACTTGTGGTTCTCAATCATCATCAACCGTTCATAGTACTGCGGGTCCTGGGCCCGGACAAAGAACTTGTTCATATGCTCCTCTTCTAAGGCGGGCCTGACCTTGGTAGCTTTGGACCTCCAGCGAGTAGCGTACTCGCGAAATGTCTCTGTGGGCTTCTTCTTCAAATTCTGAATATAGAACACGTCTGGTGCATTCTCTGTGTTAAACCTGAATCTGTCCATAAAGTCAGATGCAATTCTCACCCAATTCGACCATTTCTTGGGATCTTGGCTGATGTACCAAGACAATACATCTCCTTTCAAGCTTCTCATGAAGAACTTCATGCGGATCCTTTCATCCTTCCCTACTCCAACCAGCTTGTCACAATAAGTTCTCAGATGGACCCTTGGATCACCTATACCATCAAACATTTCAAACTTAGGAGGTTTGTATCCCTCGGGCAGTTCGACATTGGGCTGTATGCAGAGGTCTTCATAGTTCAACCCTTCAACTCCCTTGATTCCCTCTATGCCTTGAACCCAGCTGGTCAGCTTCCTAAGTTCCTCGACCAAGTTCATGATAAGAAGGTCCTTTTCATCAGACTCAGGTGTGTATGTGATAGGGGGATTGGAGTGTGGCATGGTCTCCACGTAGATGGGATTGTTATGGTGGCCTGGCGCATGAGTGTGGAAATGGTCATTTGTGGAGTTCTGAGGTTCTGGGATAAGCAGTGGAGTGTTATTTGGAGTGTGGCAGGCATTGCATTCACTGGAAGAGTTCGGTTCTTTGGTGGGGTGTTGTGATAATGAGTTGTGGGATGATTTTGTTGCTTTGGGATGTTTTGAGGAGGTGTAGGATTCTGGATGTTGACATCTGGGACGTTGAGGGAGAATGAAAGTTTTGCCAGATTCCGAACTTGATCAAGCTCTTCTTGAAACTTTGACAACTTCTGTTCTAGCTGCGACATAGTTTCATTCTGAATCCGAATACCCTTGCCATCAGTGGCCTCTACCCGTTCAACCACATTGTCATATCTACTGTTTCCTGAATCTTCCATTTTCCTTTTTCCTTTGTTCTTGCCTTTGGGAGGACTAAGAGGATGAGAGTGTGGAGGGCCCCTGGATCTTGTAAGATAGGATGATGATGCCAGAGTGCATGAACTAATGTTTGGGGAGGGGAATAAATAGATAAATAAAAAGGAAAATAAAAACAAAAGGTAGCCAAGTCAGTGAGGATTATGTAAAGTATTACGGTATTTAAACACATCGTGCGGGAATATAAAGCGTGTCCTAATTTGGGGACCTCTTTTGTGCCCGAGGTAGGCTTAGCGACAAGTTGATTTGGAGAACTTAGATGCCAAAATGCCTCATTTCATTAATGTAGAAATAGACGAATCCAAAACGACAATAAAATAGTAAGCAGGAAATAAAGTCACTAATGGCCATTGGCCTTATTACATTGATAAAAACGAAAAAAAGGAAATCCTATCCAACTTGGTCCCAAAAGGACCTTCCCCAGATTCGGCACCCTTGATCCCATCGAACAGGTTCCCTAGCTCATGCAGTCCTAGCAGTAGGTATGTCTTGACGTGTTTCTTATCACTGGAGGAAAGGTCTTCCCACCAGTTCAGGAGCTTTGGATGGATATTGCTGACCATGCTGAATCTAGGGACTTTGTGCCTCATATTCTGCAAGACAAACATAGTTAGGCCCTTACCCCTGCCAGACTCGACTATTTAAGATCAACAATTAACATAAATCATTTAATTCTCCAAATAAATGAACAGAACGTGATGATGTCTGTTTGGGTTTAGGGAAACCCAGTGGACTTTTGGATAAGGCAATCTTAAAATCTATCGTGCAGACCACACTTTAGCCTAGCTAGGTTTGACCATGATGCATGTAACAACATAACGGAGTAAGGTTTCTATGGGGTTTTAGACTGGTACCCTCGAGCGGAGAACTCAAGGAGGAAAGGCACTAAACCGTCGACTGCACCGCCGATCGACTAGCTTTACCGCAAATAAGCCTTTCCGAATTTAGGGGTAATATTATAGGAAGAGCGCAACCACTCATCAAGTGTTGCTATAGTATTTTGTTTGGCACGAGTGGAGTATGATGTTGAATCATTATTATGAAATAAACAGTAAAACATGTAGTCATGTATTTGCACGTTATGAAAGCAGTAAATACAACAATTTATAATTTAAAAGCGGTTACAAAGGAAGGAAACCGAAAAACATGTCAGTTACTTTTGAAGAAAAATAAATGCTTAAAGAAATAGACAAGTAATTGCACATAAGGGAAATGGGAAGGGGTACAAATTCACAAAGCAATTTGAAAATGGTAAAAGCCTGAAAGTCCCCAGCGGAGTCGCCATGCTGTCGCGCCCCCTCTTTCCTCACGGAGATCAGGTTTTTGACATTCGGTTGAGATAACTATTTCCTTTTGGGAAAGAGGTTTGTGTTTTTGAGAGTCGCCACCTAACGATTTTTAAATGTGTGTTACGACACCAAAGGGGTTCATTCACAACTACGTTGTTAACCAGATATAGGGTAAGAGCTTGAAATTATCCTAAGGGGAAGGTGTTAGGCACCCCTCAGGATCCACAAGAGTGGTTCCCGACCAAACAACGTTTGTGAATTTGAGCAAGTAGCAAATAGGAAATTAATGTTTAAACAAGTAAAGAGTTTTGAAAGACTCATAGTCTAAGCACAAATGTGTTACAAAAAGTTTTGAAAAATACTTAATATTTGAGCAAGATTTTTTGAAAGAGTTATGATCTAAACATGCATATAAAGGATAAGGGGAGTCCTAGGTTGTTTGTCATATGGATAACATCAGTACAATACCCGGTAATCACTCCTAAAAGAGGGGCTACACGTGGTATTAGCGCACCGGTCATCATATCCATATTCTACCCTTTCCCACCTCGTGAACCTAACTAAATCGAGTGTTGGTCTCGACCTCTATTGCATGCTGTTACGCGTCCCTTCCTATCAGTCCCGGAGGAATTTAGGACTTCTATCCTATAAGGGAGGTGCTAGGCAGACCCTCAGGTTTTAAAGGTAAAAATACTAAGGTGACAGATAAGAAGATGTAGGACTGCAATTAGGGGGAAACACAGAAAACTAGAGAAAAGGCCCAAGTATACCTCCACAGGTAATGCAAATAGGCAACACGACTCAAACACAGTTAAGGGCAACATTCAGTTTCAGAATCCTAATGGATGATATCTAGGTGAATTCAGAATATAACAGAGAAGCAGATTTGTTGTATAACCCAGAAAGTCCTAATCAGTTTGCCTACTGATTTTAAAATCTGTTGGGGATTAAGCAGTACACACAAAAGAAGCAGATTACCAATTTTAAGCCATTTAATCACCTAAGGCTTGCCTAGGTGTGAGACAAAATACCAGTTACCATAATTACTTTAGAGAAGGACTGTTTGGAATTGTATTACCTAAGCATGATCTTCTAAGTGTTCAGAGCTCAGAATTATTACCAGTTGATTGTGAGAATTGAGTGAAGTTGTTTTATTCCTTTTCATGCATCAGTAGGTGTATTTAAACGAGTAAGATGCAATCCTAAGGACATGGTATCTAGTGCACAAAGATGCATAATGATGCAGAATCAGAAGCCTAAACAAGATCTCTAAATTCACAAATATTGTATTGTTTAAACATGGTTCAGGAGATGTAAACATGACAGGTTTATTAGTGTTGTTTAGCCTAAACAAGATCTCTAAGTGTACATGGCAGCGTAGAGGATGATTGTAAAGTACTGGTTATTAGCACATTTTAGCACAGGACTTTCGAAATGAGATGCCAATAGATGCTGATAACAATAAGTGTAAGACCTAGGGAACATGGTCTCTAATGCATGATCTTGCACATATGAGTCCTAAGCATGGTTTCTATTGCGCAAGTAGGGAATAACACCTAATAGCATGGATTCTACCCTTTAATAGCTATAGCATGCATATTTACCCCTCCCTTTTCACTATCCATCCCCAAAGAGTTGTTTGCAACAATAATTACAGGCCATTTGCATGAATTACATAACTGAATAATGAAAAGAAGAAGTTATATTATAGGGAGCCTACTGATAGGCCCAGAATCTCCAGAATGCCTCATTTCCATTCTATTCACAACCTTTCACATGATCCAGGTGTGTCAGAGTTCCCTAAGGATATCAAGGGATCCCGGGCAGTACTCACACCCAGAGTCATGACCAAATTTAAGTAAGTGCAGTGTGGAAAGGCCAGCCTTTGTGTGAAAGTTCAGAGGGAGCTCAAGGGTCCCAAGGCAATGCTCACACATAGGGGGAAGAACCTAATGTCTAAGAGTATAATGGAAGTGCTCATGGCGAGTAAAAATAGTTTTAAAACAGTTTTGAGAAAGAGAGGTTTAATGAAAATTATCTTGAAAAGGGTAAGGCAGTAGCACAACCAACATACTCAAACAGAACACATAGAACAATAAACAGGAATTAAGACAAGTTCAGCAACCACAAGAAGGGAGATAAGGGATTGTGTCATGCCCCAAAAATCGAGGGGCGCGACCGGCACCTGACCGAATGAACCTGGTCAATTGAACCTGTTTTTCCTTTCCTAACCCACGCGTTACCCCGTGATTTCAAGATACATTATTCATGTGAAATAGCCATTTATAACTTAAGCATAAACTTTCAACTTGAATTCATTTCTACTTTTTATCATTACTAACACACGATACCAAATACTTACGAAATACATACAACATTAACAACGTGGACCACGATTTCCGAACCGTACCAATACTTACCCAAAATACGTGTGTATACTACCCACATTGTGTCTACGGAGCCTCTACGAGTACAAAATATTTATATACTACTTGCCGGCAACAAGGCCCCAGCTATACCTTACACGACACCATAAACTCAAAATAAGGTGACATGAGCCACACGTGGCCCCGGGAGGAATTGGGGCTCACCAGAACAGCTGACGGAAAGGAGAGGAAGCACTACTGACGGTGGCCTGAATTACCTGTTGTAGAACCACCTACATTCATATAAGAAATTGTAGTGCCCCTGGCAAAAGGGACGTTAGTACTATGGAATAGTACTAGTATGTATGAACAAACTTTATCCCAAGTACAATCAAACAATACATAAGTAAGAAACAATAATAGAACCAATAAATCAATGCACTTGGAAAAGAACAATCAAATCATCGAGTTTCACAATCTCTCCTTTCCCCCTTTCAACCTTAATATTCAAGAGTTTCCCAGGCTTTTTTTCATTTTGATAGTGATTTCGATCATATTCCATCCTTATTACCTCGGCCACCCTTATTACCTCGGCCATCTTTATTACCTCACAACTCATTATCCTTATTAGTTCGTGTTGCGGCACGCAACCCGATCTCACCTGAAATCATATTTCGTAATAGCAAACACAAACAATCAAATCACAAGAATTCTTCCTTTCAAGGAACACAAATTCATATCAATAATTTTCTATTTGAGCTCAAGGCACAATGACTCTCACCAAGCAGTAATTCATGTACACGGTGTTGCAATAATTTTTCAATTCATTTACATCATTTCAAAATACTTTTTCTTTTCATTCCTTTCCAAGCACGACCTTTAGCAATTATATACTTTCCCACACTTGGGCACATGAACAATTTTTCATTCATTACACATACTTTCATTTCGATACCCTCTAGCATTTACGAGCTTTGCACAAATGAAATAGTCACATTAAAAAACTTTTCACAACCTTATATACAACGGTAGGATGACAGTCAACTAGGACAATCAGAGAATGGAATCTTACGTCTCATCACAATTGAACAATCAATTCACATATTTCCAAACAAGGTACACATGACGTATACTTCGGACCCAACAAGAGGATTCTACGAAGGATAAAGTTAGCCATACATACCTGGGGTCGAAATTCCTTTTTAACTTTTACTCAGAAATCATCGGACCGACTAGCACCGTCAATCTAGTTCACAATTAAACATATTCAACTCAGAATTGGAAATCATACATGCAATTTGAACTCTTTTGAGCTTTCTATCAAACACTAGGTGTTCCTTTAGATTAAATAACCCCTTTTTAGTGAAAGGTTACTCCAACCTATTTTCCTTTACTAGATTATTATAAATTGAGTACATGCATGCAAGATTCTTAACCCCATCTTTATGAACTATCCTACCCATGTTTCATTTTAACAAAAATCTGGAAATTAGGGTTAATGAGGTAGAATCTTACCTCGTAGAGTGAAGAAATTTGTGTCCTACTTGATTAGTTCCAAACTTGAGTGATGAAGGAAGATCAATTTGATGAAGTTGGGACTTTGTCTCTCTAGAACCCACTCTTTCCTCTCTCTAATATATCATAAGAATGGTTGAAAATAAAGAGGAGGGGTGTTTTAAAGAGCTGGGGTCGGGTTTTAAAATTAGAAAAAAATAGGGCCCGACACAAGAATGCGGTCAAGAATGCGATCGCATTCCTGACATGCGGTCCGCAGACTCGACCGCATAATGACCCTCAAGATGGGCCAAAATTCAAAACACACTGCCCAGGTATGCGACCATTGTGCGGTCCGCATACACGTTATGTGATTGCATAATGCCTCGCATAACTTCCCTCCCAAAATCAAAGGCAACAATGCGACAGCTATGCGGTCCGCAAAACTGAAATGCGATCGTATATTGGACCGCATAGTTGGCCTCAAATGGGGCAGTGATCTTCCCGTGTATGCGACCATTATACGGTCCGCATACACGTTATGCAATCGCATAATGCGTCGCATAACACCTACTTTCTGGAAAATTTTATTCTTTAAGTCTCGGGGTAACTTTTATTCAGGCATTATTTTAAACAAGAAAATTTTACGGGTCCTTACATCCTCCCCCCTTAAAAATCATTCCTCCTCGAATGAGAGTTTTGTAAATCATTTAGTTTTGAAAGCATGATATGCAATTTCTGGATTTTCACTAACTCCAATATTTCTGAAAAATTTCGCTAGAGTTCCCTTTGTAATGAGACCTATCTACCTGTCAGAGAGCCCCCAAAACATATTTTCAAGCACCATTACACAGTTTTAATCACCCAATAAATCAAACACAACGTCGTTACCCCAACAATTTGCAAATATTCAATAATTTTGTCAACTACACATAGTTCTTTCTTCTCATACCACAAATTTGCACATGATTCACATTTTTACACATGACTTGGTCGTTTTAATGAGTCCCATACAACCCAATCACCTCAATATACTATATTCATTTCAATTAATCATTACCAACCTACTCTACTATTAATCACTTACCTAACACATGCGTTTCACAAAACTTTCATTTACCTCAAGGGTTGCACACTACCCAAATGGAACAGCGTGTTCAGTTTTACCACACATTGGGAAATTAGAACAATCAGGCAATTAGGGGAAGATGGGGTGATTTTGCACAAAACCAAACATAAGGTACAATTTGGTTACAGATGACAGTTCTGACGACACTACTAGACTTATTCAAACAAATGGGAATATTTTTCTTTCATCTCATTTTCCGTTTCCCATGTGGCTTCCTCAATGCACTGACTTCGCCATAATACTTTAACTGAAGCAATTTCTTTGTTCCTCAATCTACAGACTTGTTTATCAAGAATAGAAACCGGAACCTCTTCATACGATAATTCTTCATTAACCTCAATGGTCTCAACTGGAACGATGGCTGATGGATCTCCAACCACTTTCTTCAACATGGACACGTGGAACACCGGGTGCACTAATGACAATTCAGGGGGTAATTCCAACCTATAAGCCACTTGTCCTATCCTTTGAGCAATC